>MKEJ01005915.1:0-11337 GCA_001753735.1 Embelia ribes | reverse complement strand
TAAAATTTAAAATATTTAATAAATTTTTTAAAATTATAAAGGGGCTGCACAAATAACTCCTTCCCAGCTTGTATTAAAATTTAAAGTTGCCAAGTCCTCCACGTGAATGATTTGGTGAGAATATAATTTCGTGCTGATGGCCAGTATATATTGTTTTCTAAAGAAACATAGAAGAACGTTGGAAAACTATTTCTATAAAGGAATAAATTACACTTTGCACCCATGTGGTATGTAAAAATGACTCTTTACGCCACTACATGTTTTAAAATTACACTTTATCTGTTGAAGTTTAACAAATGACGTTATTACCCCCAATGAACTAAAAAGAAAAAAAATTGGGTCTCTCATCCTTCTTTTCCTGGTTCCTCTCTATCCCTTTCATAAAAAGATGGAGTACTTGAGCACAAAATACAATACAAGCAATTAACAAGTTCATTCTCCAGCAAACTTTTCCATCTCTATACTTTGCTCTCGTCTCTTTATCTCCATCACTTATTATGGGGCCAAATAGATAACCCCCAAATTTCTAAGCAATATTACATTGAAGAACAATTGTTGATTGGGCAAATCCTAATTTTAGCCCTAACTCTAAATTTCATTTTGTGTTGAAGTGATGAAAAACATATATGAGAAATGGGAGGAGGAGAAGAGAGAGTGAGGACAAAGTGATTATATGTTGGGCTCTCTTATTTTATTTAGTTTATTTGTATATGAGATGATTTTTGTTTTTCTTTTCAACTTTTAAATGACTAGGGGTTCTTCAGGATATTGCTTCTTTTAAAGTGACCATGAGGGAAATCTGTAAGTTGACTAGAAATCGGAGGAGGTTGACCGAAATTTCAGAAAGCTGATGGTGTAAGTTGAAATTATAAGAAACATCGTGGGGCCAAAAGTATACTTTAAATTTACTTCGCGTCGGAGCAAAATCTCATTTTTAATCATTCTTTATCGCCTCATAAGGGGAAAAAGGGAAGGTTATCCAATAAAAAGTAATTTAGAATTATAGACTTCAAATTTCGGAAATCTTCTTGCTAGGTGAACAAAAAATCTGATCGAATTGAAAATCAAATCAAAATGAGTGCATTGGTTCGATTTTCATTAGGTTCTAAAGTTGCTTTAGTTTAGTACCGGTTCTAAAAAATGTGGAACCAAAAATTTTGGTTCGGTTCCGGTTTCAATAATTTTAACACCGGAATTAGACCTGAACCAAATAGAAACCAAATATATATAAGATATAAATATATAATTATGTATATATATATAAAGATGAACATAAATTTGAAATAGCCATGTATTCATATGTATATGATGAGTACATAAATGTACACCTCATAATTAAGTGGGCTAAATAGCAATGAAGTCAAAACATCAAGGACTAAATAGAGAATAAAAACAAACAAATGAATCTTCCTAACATATTCATTGGCCTAAATTTTCTTATAAATATCATATGGTAAGAGGTTATGAATCAAAGAAAAAAAATGGGTAAAAAACTCCACTCTCTCTATACTATTTCCATACATATTTTGTATATACATTCGCATCCATATTGCATAGTGGTCTGTTATTGAGCGTAAAAGGGCCCACGACCGAGCAACCCCCGGTCGTGGAGCCTTTAACGTAGTGGGTGCTTTGTGTATGCAGGGGTCGATCCCGATAGCCGCCATTTCTAGGTGATTCGATCCGAAAAATTGTATTTGATTTATTCTCAATATCTTTATATAAAAAAGAGTCACAACTTTATCAGTTTCTTTTTTTAACAACAAACCAAACTCAAATCAATTGCAACTAAACAAAGATAAATGTAACACCTGAAATTGACCTCAAAACGTTTTTCCTTTTTCTTACCAATTTCCTATAATTAGTGGTGTGATAATCGTTTCCCTTCGTTTATACGTTTTTACCTAAGATTTATGGCATAACATTTTTTTAATCATTCTCTTTTAATTTTAATTTTTTTCCTGACAGGGTCAAGCCCGCGTTTAAAACTCATTCTCTATTTCCTTCAAGTCCAACCCTTTTTTTTTGTTTGTTCTCTAAGTGATAAAACTTTAGTGGCACGTTGCGCCTTGAAGAATCAGTCAAATAAGGGTTAACCAAAATCTCTTGCCAAATCTTACCAAACTGCACGCGTTTTTTCATTTTGTAGCATTACTATACTTTTCAAAAGTAGAAACACACATCCGAACAAAATAGAGACTGTCCTCATACCATGAACAGAGTCTACCTGAATGCACGACAAAATAAAAAAATAAACTAAGTTGTCAGCTGATCCAGTTATAAAATTAATTGATTGAGTAAATTTGCTCAATGATAATAAAAAAAATTGCGATTTCATCCCCTAGCATGGTTCAATAACATCAGTCAATTATGTTTCCTATTGAACCTCTTCTACTTATTATTTTTTAATAATCTATTGAACCCCTTCTTATATTCACATAAGAAAATCATGTTTTCTTATCGATGTACTATAAGAGCAAACATACAGAATGGTCTTTTGCTACAATGGAATAATGGAGAGTATAATGCATACTGACATTCTATATTTTCTTTTTCCAATTTTTTTTTGGAACTTTGATTGNNCGCGACTGGAGACAGGGGGGCCGTAAGAGTATCTCCACTCTCCGCAAGCTACACATCTATCCACCTCAGCACTGTTGTTCAAAGTGCAGAATTTGCAAGGCCAGGTCCTGGTTGCAGTTCCATGTCCTAACTGCTTATTTCCACAGGCCTCACATACAAGAGCCAACGGCTGCGGAAAAATCAAGGCACGTCAGCACACATGTACGAACAAGGACTGAGATAGAGCGGAAGGGAGGGAGGACTCTTAATTTTCTCAGTAATTTAAGAAGTTAATAGTGTTCCAAAAACTGGAGAAAGATGTTCCCAATTCACAAGCATCGTTACTTTGGCATGAGAAAATGAAACGAGATGCTTCACCTGATTTAGCAATGTACAAGTGCCACATTGCCACATGGTGCTAACATCTGCAGTTTCTGCACCAGATATAGACACTGTTCTCAGGTTTGATGTTTGTGTAGATCCTTCTAAAGATACCCTTTCAGAGGGTCCTTCACTCTGAGAAAATTGGGACCCGCACCATACATCATCGTGCAATCTCCTTTCAGCAGCCATAGCAGCGGCTTGTATTGGACTAAGTGCGGACTTAATGGTGCTATCACCGCCAATACGCTTGGGGCCAGATGGCAACAAAGCTCCTCGTTTGGCTCTATTTTCAGCAGCCGCAATAGCATTCTGCCTTAAAGATGGTGGTGTTGGAAATCGGGTAAACCCACCCAAACGCCTGCCAGGGAGATCAAAGCCTTGACCAATCCCAGTGATCCCTTTAGCCATCAGTTCCTCGCACTCCTACATAGTTGGAAAATTCCATTAATATACAGTAAGAAGGTGGAAGACATGATTGGTCTAGATTTTATTATCTAAATTATAGTATTTCTGTTTAAAACAGCCAAAAAGATAAAGAAAAAGAGGGTTACAGCAAGACAACAAAAGTAACGAAAGCTAAAGTAGTTAAAAGAAAATGATGAAAGCGAGATATAGATGGCGATACATGCCAAAGGAAAGTCAAACTACAAATCAAGACACAAGAGAAAGATGTTCATATTTTCTGAGAGACTACTCTTCAGCATGTAGCACCAAATCAACATTACCACCAATTCTTGGATTTTCCTAGGAATTTTCCTACTTCAAAACGTTTCACCATACAACCGAGCAAGGATTTACTCAAATTATCAAAAATCAGCATAAGAAAGGCGACCAACCTTTCTGATTTCGTCCAAAAGGTTGTAAAACTGGGAATTGTGGGGCCCGTACTCGTTGTGGCATAACTCGTGAAGCATAGTATCAAGAATCTGATTGTAAGGGAAGAAATCCAACTCATTATTGGACCTACGCAATCTGAGCTTAACCTCAGCACCTCCTCCTATGTTTAGCCCCATAAGAGACGGATTTGAAGGGCTGCATGTTTCAAATGTTGAGGATCATATTAATACATCATTAGGGTGAAATTAACAAAGCAAGAGAAGGTTATGACAAGTTATACCAAAATTCAGAAAGAAGTTTGACTTTCCATTTATGTTTGCGCATTATGGGTTGCACTTGCTTCGCTACATTTTGAAGAATTTCCTTGGCCTCAGCTTCTCGAGACATCCTCAACACCTTGATTTCCCAGACCTTGTTGAGATCATTGAGGTCCATGTGTTGGATTATATCTGAATCTTTATGAAAAACAGTACATACGTGAACAAAAAAGCTGTCACACAAAATGATGTATTTGTTTCTTTTCTTTTCTGGATATCTGTGTAGCATCCAAATTTTGTTCATTCTTACAGTAATTAACTTGAAGATCAAAGCCACATTTATGGTTGCAGCTTTACTTGGTTAACAGGTTTGGTTCCAAATAGAAGCAAGCATCAGACACTACAGTAAAAGCATATTATGGCATGAAAGCTGACTTAAACAACTTTTGATTTCGGAATTCACTTTGAAACTTATATAAAGCATAGTGTCAAAGGCCTTGAGATTTAGGATCCGTTTCACTTGGTATAAAATGTTTTTGTTTAAAATATTACAACTAAGCTTCCACCCACATTGTTAGTTGCAACAAATTGAAGCAAGTTCTTCTTGTAAAATATTTTATGTAATTAGATGTAAAATAAGGTAAGTTGTTTTGCACTCTCCATGTTATGATACTGAAATTGGCCTCAAAATAATTGGGACATCATCGCTTTTATAAGGCATAAACACAAAAGAGTTGCAAAACGATTATTGATATTCACCATAAATGAAAGATAGGAGAAATCACTTTACATGGAAAAATTAAATAACATCGAGAATATAACCGAGCAAAATGTTTGGCACTACAGCAAACAGAGTCTTCACTAAAAGTGATTTCTGCAAATTCTAGTTGACAAACTACAATAAATGATCCAATTTCAGTACTTATAATAGAATCAATATATATGTGCTCCGGGCCATGTTTCCCTTTCTGAGAAAAGCCTACATCAGAATACCTACAACTTTTCAAGCCCTTCAAAGAAGAGACTGCCCTCCAAAGCAAGAGTATACATAAGTAAAATTGCATTACAAACAAATCAATAGGGCACTCACACCAGTGCTCTAAGTCCCTATCCTAAATTTTAGATACTAAACTCAAGTAAATCCTACTACCAGTGTATCTAACACTATTCGATCCGTCAATAAGGATTTGCTACAGTGACGCGTTTGAATTAGGGACTACTGTCATTCATCCCCAATTCTATTTTGAATCACAATCTGTAATTTAAGTTTATAAATATCGGGATTAAAATTTAGGGGTTGCAATTGGTTACATGGTATGGAATGCACTGAGATGTTCTTATATACTAGTTTGCAGCTTGTAGATGAACTTACACCAATTTCTGAACCAGTTGTAATCTCCTTGTAGACATGATTGAAACAAATTTCCCAGCATTTGACGAGATTGATTTAATCTGAATATACAAAGTTCTATTTACTAATGTTGTTTCATTCTGCCAAACCTAAATGCTTATCTTTAACGGGATGCTCCAACTCGTTTAGGTTTTTGTTTCCCGTCCAAATGGAGTCGGACATTCTACTGTCTTGTGCTCTGGCAATCCAGATAGCACAAAGTAAGTCGATTCTGCTTCCAAACTTGTTCTCCCAACATTTTCTTAAGCTGCTTCGGGTTATGCTTCGTAAGAGAGTTTTCTATAACTGAAAACAGAAACACTGCGAGGAAAAACAATATCAAGAGAAATATCCTTAAACATCCTAGTATCAGAGTGAAGAAGAGTTTGTTTTCGCTGGTTCAAATTTTGTGGTATGAGAATTTGAAGCACCATAAAAGCAACGAAACATTTTTAGATTTGTTTCTTTCCAATCCAAAACAGTGAAATAAGTAATAGTTGCTTGTGCAGAGAAACTACGGGTTCGGGCATTGAATCATGGGATTGGAACTTGGCTGCCGAGAGATGCACTTATCATGCTTTATACCCAAGAGCATGGACTGTTTACAATGGTATATAATGATTAAAAATATTTAAACTTAATTAAGGAAACAATATTTGAACTTAAGCTTTTTAAGCATTGGTATTAATGAATCCTGGCCGTGAGCATAGGCCATCCTGATCCTGAGCTAGAAATTGTTTGTCGTCAAATTTCACCATTCATTCCCCATAACTACAAGGAGAGCAGTCTTCCTGTTGCAGTTTTTACATACACGGTAATAATGGACTTATAATGAAATTTAAATGCATGAAATTCTGTTGGTGTAATGAGAATTTTTATCTAGGATGTTGCTTTATGTTTTCTGCAGCTTTCCAATTCTGGAAAATCAGCTGCAGACGTTAGTTTGATGTTCACCTGGGCAGTAAGTTAGAGTAGTTATTTGTTTCCTCTCTTTCGGACATTCAGATATTAGGGCCTGGGTAAAAGCCTTCCCCTATTTATTTTACATTCAATGAGAAGTGTTTCTATTTTTCATTCAGAACTCAGTAGGTGGCTTATCGGGAGAGTCTGGTCAGCACGTAAATTCACAGATGAAGTAGGCATACAATTATACATTCTTCTTTGTACCCTAAGAAATAACTTTTGTTATTCATTAGTTAATTACACATACTTCACTCGACTATGTGTAGTGGCTCCGCGTATAATTTTATAATCTTAGTTTCTAACATACTGTGCCTCAATATTTGCTAGGTCGAAAGATGGTGTACAGGGAGTACTTCTTCATCACAGGCAAGTTCTTCTTACCTGAACTATTTCGTTTTGATAAATGACGTTCAAAAAATAATATTTCCCTGCATTTTGCTTCCAGTACGAATGCCCACTACGCTTTCTACAGTAAATTTTTATTTGCAGAGACTACTTTTTTGCTTATATCTTTTAGTTACTAATGCGAGTAGTTTATTCAGAACTGCCAAGGGACACGTTCCTGTGACTTATGCAATAGCTGCCCAAGAGACACCTGATGTTGGTGTCTCAACTTGCCCATGTTTCGTTGTAGCTGGTAGTTCTCAAGGTATCACTGCAAGAGAAATGTGGCATGAAATTAAAGAGGTGAGCTTGCTGTCTCTATCCTTCTGTTTTTCAAATTAGAAACTCCTGCATATAGTGTGGTGAAAACCAGGAAACAGAAAGAAATTTGTTTCCATGCTTCTTGTGGCCGATTCTGTGATTTTCATCTATAATTTTGTTTCTTCGTGTCAATTGTTGAACGTTAAATCTTATTACCCTTCTATTTCCTCTGTCTCTTTGACTTGTAGAATGGATCATTTGAACGTTTTAAACACGATGGAGCTTCAAAACCTTCCGAACCTGGCTCATCCATTGCAGCTGCTGTGGCAGCTTCTCTAACCATTCCCGCAGGTGGGGTCCGCACGGTAACGTTCTCTCTGTCGTGGGTCTGCCCAGAAGTTAGATTTGCAAGTGGAAAGACTTACCGCAGGTTAATTTTTCATTCTATGAATGTTGGCAGAGACCTACTCGTTGAAAGTACCTCAAATCTTAACCATGTTTGCGTTTATCTTAACAGGCGTTATACTAAATTTTATGGCACTCACGGGGATGCAGCTGAAACCATTGCTCATGATGCTATATTTGGTAATCCTCGCTGCAAAGTTAAAACCTATAATTGAGGTCCGCATTTTTGCGGAAACGGGTAGCTTATAGTTTTATATTTGGAACACGTTACTATTACATTGGAGATTAGTGATATTTGGAAAATTTTGATTGTGAAACTAGCTTGATAAGGATACTTATGTCATAAAGTGAAACTGGATGAAGTTTCTTCCAAAATTTATATTAAATTGATTATTTTTTTATGTCAACTAGAGCATACGCAATGGGAGTCTCATATTGAAGCTTGGCAGCAGTCGATTATTGAAGACAAAAATCTTCCTGAGTGGTAACCTGAAACAAGTTTCATGCAAACTCACATGTTCCAAATTTCCCATAGATATTAATTCTGTCAAGTTTTTCTTCAGGTATCCAGTCACTCTTTTCAACGAGCTATATTATCTTAATGCTGGAGGCACAATATGGACAGGTAGTTGTTAATCTTCGAATCTAATAAACTGTTCGGTAAGCATTTTTTAATCGGTCTACTAACGGGTAACTTGCGTACAGATGGCTCCCCCCCAACGCAAAGCCTATCAGCCATTGAAGATAGAAAATTCAGCCTCAGTCAATCAAGAATAGAAACTGAAAAAACCATAAAAGATCCTAGCCAAAATCACACGTCATCAGATATCCTTGGGAAAATGCAATTTTTACTTGAAACAATTTCACCAATCTCTTCGAACTCAGCTTTTGGAGCCTATCTTCTTCAAAATGGAGAAGAGAACATTGGTCAGTTCCTTTATCTCGAAGGGATCAAATACCACATGTGGAACACTTGTGATGTCCACTTCTACTCGTCTTTTGCTCTACTCATGCTCTTCCCAAAACTTGAACTAAGCATCCAGAGAGATTTTGCACTAGCGGTGTTAATGCATGACCCAACGAACATCAAGACTCTGATCGATGGGAAGTGGGTCCCACGGAAGGTTCTTGGTGCTGTCCCTCATGATATCGGTCTCAATGATCCTTGGTTTGAAGTGAATGCTTACCTTGCTTACAATACAAACAGGTGGAAGGACTTGAACTCAAAGTTCGTTCTTCAAGTGTACAGAGATATGAAAGCTACTGGTGATAAAGGCTTTGCGAAAGCTGTTTGGCCCTCTGTGTATATTGCAATGGCTTTTCTGGATCAGTTCGACAAGAACGATGATGGGATGATCGAAAATGGGGGGTTCCCCGATCAAACATACGACCTGTGGACTGTTACAGGTGTGAGTGCGTATTGTGGGGGGCTGTGGGTGGCGGCTCTACAAGCTGCTTCGGCCATGGCTCATGAAGTTGGTGATATTGAATCAGCTGATTATTTCTGGGCTAAGTTTCAAAAGGCGAAGGTTGTGTACGATGATGAGTTATGGAATGGATCGTACTTTAACTATGACAATAGTGGAAGTAAAACGAGTTCTTCTATACAGGCTGATCAATTGGCCGGACAATGGTATGTACAAAATGTTTTGCATTATATTTCAAAAATTTTGGTTACATACATAGTAAGAAAACCATTTTGAGTATTGGCAGGACTAGATATATGGATTTGTGATTAAGGGCTAGTTTGGTTGCAATTTTTAAGCTCAAGTTTTCTAGCTTCTTTGCTTGGTAGCTAAATTGCAGTTGGTTTTGTAAGTGGGCTTAAATCCAAGTTACTTTACAGGTATGCAAGAGCTGTTGGCCTTTTACCAATTGCCGATGAAGACAAAGTAAGGAGTGCACTTGAGAAAGTTTACAACTTTAACCTGTTAAAGGTGAAGGGTGGAACCCGTGGGGCCGTCAATGGAATGCTGCCCGATGGAAGCGTCGACATGTCAGCTGTGGAATCGAGAGAAATATGGACAGGAGTTACGTATTCTGTTGCTGCTACAATGATTCAAGAGGATATGACAGATATGGCTTTTCAAACTGCTGCTGGAGTCTACGAGACGGCTTGGTCTCAAAAGGGCCTTGGGTGAGTTTCTATGCATTCTCTAAAATCTCCTATAATATTCTCTTTTATGACTTGAACAAATTGCTTTTCGTAGTGAGAATGATGTTACTATGGCACTTGGTTCACATGGACGATGCTTCTGACTTTGTACAATTGTGGAAACAAAAAGTATCTACCTCTGCATATGGTTAAGGTTTAGAAAAGCTGTTTTCTGGGTTTAAAGCCAGAAACACTGTAGAAAATGCATTGGGCGAATTGGTTCTACAACACAGGTTTCTGAGAATTTTCATCAAACCCAATCAATTTTTGAGAACTACAAAAATTGTTTTTGTTTGATGAGAAAGAACTTGTGTTCTAAAATTTGATAATTTCCAAGGGCTTATTTGTTTTCAGTCCTGAAGCCAGTGAAATGTGATTGAGAACTGGCACCGAAAATTCTTTTAAAAATTTAGGGAACATACCCATCATTCCCAGTGATCCCACAAGGATCTTGGTAATTCACATTACTGTTATATCGATCCCGTGCTTAATATTAAGTCTCCTTTTCACATATCAACTAGTGGTTCGGAGTAAATTGCCTATTGTGCTAGTATTCTCATTCATTACAATATCTGTGAGAGAAAAATGAATCTTTAACATAAAAGAGCCATTCTTTCACTTATCAAAGGTTTGTCTGTTTCCCGAAACATTTTGCAGGTTTTCTTTTCAAACTCCCGAAGCCTGGAACACGGATGATGAGTTTCGATCCATCACATACATGCGACCATTGGCTATTTGGGCAATGCAATGGGCTTTGACAAAGTCCAAACTCTTCAAGCAAGAGATCAAACTCGAACAGAACAATGGCTCACCTGTGAATCCTATTCCGCCCGAAGGTTACGCTAAAATCGCTCGCGTCCTAAAGTTGCCTGATGAGGACCCCCCAAGAGCCTTTCTAAAGACTGTTTATGATTTCATATATAATCTGTTGCCAAATATATTCTGTAAATCGGCATAGATGGTTGAAGAATTTGGGTGAGTCGATGTTTATAGCTCGTTACTGCAATCAAGCGCAGAAGTTCTACTCTTCGGAGTATTGATGATACTCCATTTTATTGGGTTTAAAAAATGTTGTACACAAACTTCTGTTTTCGTAAATGTATGTACAAAGTTTTGGATGGACAAAGTTTAGTTTTTGCTCTCTCTGGTTTTTGGTTATTCAATGTCTCAATGATCAAGATATTATCTACTTTACTTACTCTTGTTATTAGATTAGATTATGGTTGAGCCATAGAGATTTCAAGTGTAAATTTGCAAACAAACATCTCTAAAGTACGTTGTAAAATACAAACATGTTTAATATGATTGCTTATATAAAAGTACATTCTAAATTTTTTACATTATGTATAATTTTTTATTTTAAAATTCATTCATAAAATTATACTGCTTCTTAATTTATTTTTATCTTTATTTTTTGAGAAATTTATGATGGATAAAGGGATAAAAGAATGGGAATCATAATTGTAAAATACTGGATATATAAAGGTACTAATATTTTCTATCAAGTTACATATCAATTGGAAAGAAGTTGTTTGTAGTTATTCGTACATGGAAGTTCAACTCATGTTAAATAACTAAAATAGTTGGATTACATGGAAGTTCAACTCATGTTAAATAACTAAAATAGTTGGAATATATACTAACTATAAGAAAATACTGTTGGATTTTTTATCAATTTTACATCTCTCAACTAAGAAACTTTATAGCTAATTTCCGGTGGAACACGAAGAGTTCCAAAT
>MKEJ01005912.1:0-12281 GCA_001753735.1 Embelia ribes | reverse complement strand
TATCTAAATCTAAAATAGATAAAAAATATCTTTTACAAAATCTGAGCCCTAAGTAGTTCATAAATAAAAGTACATCCATACATACACATAATTGCAAGTGTTTGCGTGGATTCGAAACCGTGTGTTTAACGCGAACCTTCGTCTCCCTCTCTCTCTCTCTCTCTCCGCCAGATTCCCAGAGCGAGATATCCCAGAGGGACGGAGAGAGAGACAGGGAGGGCTTCAAGAGCACCCACCGCGAGAAAAGGAGAGAGAGAGAGAGAGAGAATGTCGAAGAAGAAAGCGACGATGACGCTCAAGGACTTTCACGGCGGCTCCATCCCCTCCGATCTCCCTCTCCCCTCCGCACCCGGCGTGTGAGTTTACCTTTTTACCCTTTTTCCTATTCCATTCATATCAGCTATTGATTTAAAAAAACAAACAAATAAACAAAATTCACCCAATTTAACTCTCAGATCAAATTATTTCATACCCTTATCGTATTTGTATACATAGATGCTTTTAATTTCATGTCAGCATATACCCACATCGTAATTGTGTTCAATTTCATATATGATTCGATTGGCGGATCTGGTACTTGAAGCCCTAGTCTAATTTCCCCTTATTTATCCTTGTAACTTTTTTAATTCCAAATCAGCATATGCCCATATCTAATTTGTATATATAGATGTTTTTAATTTCATATCAGCATATACCCACATCGTAATTGTGTTCAATTTCATATATGATTCGGTTGGCGGATCTGGTACTAGAAGACCTAGTCTAAATTCCCTAATTTTTCCTTGTAGCTTTTTTAATTTCAAATCAGCATATACCCACATATAATTTGTATCTATTAACGTGTTAAATTTATTTTATCGTGCAGTTTGTGGATTCTGGCACTAGAAACCATAGTGTGATTTCCCCAATTTTTCATTGTGGATTTTTTTATTTCAAATCAGCATATACCTATATCGTATTTGTATCTATAATCGTGTTAAAGTTAATATATCATTCAATCTTCGGATTGTGATACTAGAAACCGTAGAGTTATTTTCCCAAATTTCATTTTAGCTTACTTAGTTTCGAAGCAGTTGATATCCACATCGTATTTGTATGTATACCTGTATAGAATCTTATTTAAAGCATTCAATTGAGGATCCGGTAGTTAAAATCATAGCGTAGAATTTCCCAGTTTTCATTGTAGTAGTTTTCTAATTTCATAGTAGCATATACACATACCATATCTGTATGTACAGTTTCGTTCATCTTATATATCAAAGTGGCAGATCTGGTAGTGGAAATCCTAGGGTAGTTTCACCCCAATTTCCCCCAATTTTCGTTATTGATGTTTTTCATTTAATATCAGTATATACAATTGTCTTTTTTATGCATAGCTGTGTTCATTTCAGTTACGTCATTCTATTGACTAGGGGTGAGTTAAACCCTATCCAACCCAATTAAGCCAAACCAAACCAAAGTCCAAACCAAAGTTCAAACCAATTAGTTCTGGGTGGTCTTTAGAACTTGCTGGTTTGGTTTGGTTTGGTTTTGAAATTTTAAGCAAATCGAACTGAACCAATTTTCTTAACTATTTATAAACCCCAAGCCCAAGGACTGTATTTTTTTATTTCATTTTCATTAATCTCATGGAACCCAAAGATAAAAATTCCAGATCCAATAAATCTCTTTCAAAGCGAAAGTTCTTTATGTTATTAGTTGATAATTTTTTGTGTTCTTTTTATGTAAACAACTGAAAATATTTGTGTATTCTCTAAAAACTGAAAGGTTTTATTATGGACCAATCATACTTGGTGTGGATTTGTTTGAGTATAAAATGGTATAAGGGAGAAGAAAACACAGTAGTAAAGTATGCATCCAAAGACGTGTATTTATGGGTCTTTTTTGGTCATCCACAGTACTTTTTCTCAGCTATCGAAAATTTAGTTTGCATTTTGCAACCTCATGAAATCGCCCAAATCAAAATTTTCATAATTGGTTTGGATTGGTTTGAGTTTAATTTTATATCTTGCCTTAATTGTAACAATCTCAACTGACATTCACATGATGGTTTAATTTTTGTTCCCACTCCAAAAGCGCACAAAACAATCTGCCTGCTATTGGCAGATGTGGTAGCAGAAGATAGGAACTCTTGTCTAATTTTTCCTTCTAATTTTATTACAGAACTGTGAGGCCCATGGATCGACCCAGTTTTGATCGCCCAGGCCCGTGGGGAAACCCAACAGGTAGATCAGACCAGCGATTACGACCTGGATCTGCTGGGTCAGTGACGAATAACTTTGATGACAAGACCCCATTTTTGGGCCCCAACACTCACATTGGCCGGAACTTCGACGAGGACGAAAGGAAGCCCTTGGATGGAGGGCCTGGGCCTCGAAGGACGGTCAGTGACAACAGCATCCGTGCCCTCCCAATGCGTGCTGTGGCGGCAAAACCTGATTATGCAGCCGCATTCAAGTCTCCTTCAAGTCAGCAGTTTTCTAGTGCTAGTCCGAGTTCGTATGCTGGTAGGGTTGCTGAAGTACCTTATGCTGGGACCGGTACAAAATTCGGTGGGAATGATGGGAGTGCTGGTCCGGGGCCGTACCTGAATCCATGGGGTATGAGGAAGGATGAGGTGAATGTTGCTGAGCTGTCACCTGTTACATGGTCAGGTCCCCATGTTGCCTCTAAGTTAGCTCATGCCAGTGCTCTCGACAAGGTTTCTTCCGGGAGGTGGCAATTAAATAAGCAGCCGGTTCATCCCTCGGAAAATGTCGAACCCATTAGGCGTAGAGAAATAGAGAGCAGCTACCATTCTACTGATGTGGGGGGTGTTATTGAATATCAAGATGTGATGTTGGTAAGGCATGCGGAGAGGAATCCAACTGTAAATGACGGGGTTCAAAGTGGTGGAAAGGAAATTGCCGCCTGTGAGAAGGTGATTTCTCCCAAGTGTCCTGATAAAATTGAGGATAAGTTTCAAAATAATGGTGATCAAGCAGTTCATGATGGCAAATTTGTTGAATATGGAGCACCATCTCTAGCTCTTTCTCAACAATCGGAGCGCCCTAAGTTGAAGTTACTTCCGAGGTCCAAGCCACTGGATATTTCTGAACCACCTGTTGATCATAACCAGGTAAATAAGTGACTATGCTTTTATTACGTTGTGTTTTGATTGTGGGATTTAACACTCGGAAAATGCCCCACTAACTTTTATATGCATAATAATATGGAATTGGTGATTCTGAAGTACTCCTATGGGTTGCTTCCATACCCCATGAGCCGTTAAAGTGTTTCAAAATTCAAATACATTATTGACACTATAACATCATTCAGTTTATACAAAATCATGTGTATGCAGAATTACTACCTCTCATCCTACGCACTTGGTGTTTTTTCCCTTAGTTTTTTTGATAACTAAGCATATTCAAAAGAAAACGCCTTTTTCAGACAAGCTCGGTATAAGGCACTTGGGTTTTTTGATTCTTGGTTCTTGTGAATGCAGGGGTACTACCAGCCACAAACCTATGACCATCTTCACAAGGTTAATGATTCCTATGAAACTGTAAACTATACAAAGCCAGCGTTGACTGTATCTGATAGCGGGAATCTGGCAGTTGAACGGCCAAAGTTAAACTTGAAACCGCGGTCTCAGGCTCTCGAACAAATGGATGAAAACAAGGAGAAAGGAAGGTAGGCCACAATTTTTATTGCTGATTAGATACGTAGTATGCTCTTGTTGACTTGTTTGTTCCATTTTGTTAGCACTAGATTTTGTTGATTGGACTTTTATGCTGCAAGTTGCAAAGTGCAAACATTAAAATTCTCTTATTAATGGAGCAGGAGTTATGAACCGTTGATATTATTTGTGAGTATAAATTTTTGTATTTAGGCATTTTTTTAGTCATATATACTCATGGACAGTGAACACTAACACTGATGGGCTTGTTTCCTATCATGTAGAGTAACTTGTTCATATTGGTTTACGTACATTCTCAAGTTGTATATGTTGACCTTATGGACATGATTAAGTAGGATATCTATTTTCTAATTTAAGACTTGTATTCTGTCCCTTTCTTGAGAGGTGGTTATGGATACTGCTTAGCCGAAGCTTTTCATCGTCTGGAGTTAATATTTTTTTTTCCTGAACCCTCTGGAGTCACTGATCAACAAGACTTGTATTCAGTCACTGTATGTTTGTGTGTAGTATTGGTGGAAAGAGATTCTACCTCCCAAGTGATGTTTCATTTTTGGTAGGGAGCTGTTATTAAGTTACTACTTTGTCTCCTACTTATTATTGGTATTCATGTTTAATGAGTTCTCCCACCAAAGTGATTGGTTCTAGATTGAATCATCAAAAGAGCTTGGTGCATACTTTCTAGCTGTCTTGGTTGCTTAAGCCACTGTCCAGACCCTTTGTGCCTTAACAAAAAATATGAAATCTTGTTTATCTTTTCCAGTTATTATTTTGTGACCAATTTCCTGTCCTGCACAGGAACACTGTATTTGGTGGTGCAAGGCCGAGGGAACTGGTACGTTTACTGCCCAGCTATGATTTTGTTGTTTCTTCTTGTCATACGCATTGTCCATTGTTATGACTTCATGTACACGACAATTAGGGTTTGCTTGGTTTGGGTCCTATCAGGGGAAATGTTTTTCCAAGTAGTTGCCTGTTGTTTGGGAAACTCACGTTTTGATTTTCTCATGATGTGAGATAAAAGTTAGGAATCAAGTCATGTAATGCAATCGATCCACTAGGGCATTGGACAGTGGTGCAAAATTTACACCCGTAAAAAGGTGAAAGAAGTAATGTGTTGTTTAATATGGATTGCGGAATAGTACCAAGTACGTTATGAGTTGGTGTGTGAAACAACAGTTTGCCAATAAGCACAGAGAGCAAAAAGTGTACTTATGTAAGTATACAACCAGGTAGGTCCTTACTACCCTTGCGCTTTCAGAGCTTTCTCATTCTGCTACATGTGTTTTTTATTTGAGTCAATCAAGCCTTTAATCTTCATGCAAACTTTTTACTTGATCTTGGCCAAATACGTCATGTAACTCCCATGCCAGAATTTGATGTTTTAAAATTTTTGGTGGTGCAAGGGCTAATTTCCACTCTTAGGGTGATCTAGCTGAAGGTAATATTTCTCGATTTGAAAATGCATGGTTATAATTGGGTTTTGAGTGCAAGGGGTGGGGGTGGAGTGATTGGTAAAGTCAGAAAAATGAGTTGGTTTCAGGTTCATGGGCTTATGTCAATGATTTGTAATGCCTTGTTGTGAAGCTGTTAAAAAGTTGGAACTGTTATTTAGTAGCGTGCAGATGTTACTACTTGTGTTCATCTCCACGTCATATCTGTTTTCAATGTTCTTTCCTTTACTACTAGTCTTTTTTTACCCTTTTATAAGATGGGTCAAAATGATGCTAGCTTGATTGCGTGATTGATTTTGCTCTCAGGTACTGAAGGAACGTGGCATTGATGATATTGTTGGCAACAATCTTGATGTGGTCCAACCTCCCAATAGGTAATAATCTTCTTACTTGTATATTCTTTTTCATCGGATATCAATTTCTTTCGGGTGTCTTTTGGTATGTGGTTCAAAAGGCGTGAATAATTTTACCATTTTGATTGTGTTTGGCTACTTTAGTACTTGATGGTATGGTAGGTTGTTGATTTTCATCCCTGATAAGGGCATTCCCACCAGTATTATCTATTCTCATCTCCTAAATGTTAATCCCAATACCTCAAACTCTGAAGTAGACTGGAATACTGGTGCGCGAGATTCCATAAACTTAAAATAGTAGTGGGGATGAACAATGGTCCCTTGGATCAAGGATCACTGAAACAAACCCTCTATTCTTTAGGGGATTAAATGGTATTAAATATACTGTTGTGAGCATCCGCTAAAATTTAGCATAGAGCCTCCATAGATTTGACTGTTAGAAGTGCCCCCAGAGATAACAAAATTAATCTTGCAGGTCTTAAATGTTTTGTGTATGTTATGTTTTTTAAGTTGGTTCTTTACTATATATATGCAAAATATATTACAATAGCCTGCGGTTTGATTTGTCTTCTCTGTTTAGGTCCACTAATACATCTGACGTAAATTGTTTATCAACCATTCTATAGGTTCAAACAAGACATCCCTAGAACAGAAACCGTTTCCCCTCATGCAACGCCTAGTCGCTATGATGGAAAATTTGAGGGTATTCCCCTTGATAATAAGATTAGAAAGAACAATGATAAGAACGATAATCGTGTAGATGCTGAAAGGACAGACACACACAAGAGGAACTGGCGGAGTGAGAATCAGAGAATTGCCAGGGAAGCTGGCATCAAGCATCAGCCACATCTTCAGCCAGCACAGGAGAGGCCACCTTCCCCTGAGACCTGGCGCAAGCCCGTGGAGGAGCTGAGGCCCACCTCTTCTGATGGGTCTGGGTTGCGTTATGGGAAAGCAGCTTCGGCTGTTGAGCTGGCACAGGCTTTTTCCAAATCTGTGTCCGACCCAAAGGCGGTCGACCGATTACCCAATCAGAGGGGCGTTCCTCGCCCTGGCCAGATTCCTTTCTCCCGTCTAACTGCGCCAGCCACAAGGCCTCATATTAACGGTTACTGATCTCTCTTTCTTGGATGCATTAGATATATTTGTACCGGGGAAAGATTCGGTAGAAAGAAAATGGGAAAGTTTCGGTTGCAATTAGAGGGCATCTTGCAGCTGATCGTGTTTTGATCATGCTGCTTATTCAATTGGAGATTAGTGGATGTTTCTCCAATCTGGTTGTTCGTTTAGCTTTCGGCCAAGAAACAAAAGTAATGAAATACAACTTTTTCTGTTTTTGTTTGGCCTTGGACAACTGTCATTAGAGTTTTCTCATGTTTTAAGAGAGAAAAGCTTTATTGATGATGATTTATTGAGTTCCATTGTTGTTTGATTTGGTGAAAATGCGACATGAACTTTGAAGTGATCGTAAGATGTTGACATGTTAAATCTCATCTTGTCATTTTCGGAGTTTATGGGTTTGTGACGGAATGGGCTGAATTAGAATTAAGCGAGTCGCTATATACTGCTAGTCTGCATTAAATCATCTGAGTTTTTTGGTTGTGTTTTGAGAAGATGGTAGTCGTTCTTTCTTCTTGTTTTTCTGACTTTGGGGCAGAAAATACATTTTTAGGTAACTCAATTTTCATACTTTATCGACTTTATTTGTAACCAGGATTTTGAAACCAAAGAAACATCATGTAGTGTTTCTGAAATTGTCGTCTTCCGAGGAAATTCTATGGAGGATCTATTTTGGTAACCCATGATGTCTAAACCAGAAAACATTTTCAAAAAGAAACGAAAACTTGTTTTCGAGTGATTTGTTTTTCTCAGGGACCAAACAGGGAACCCGTACCATTGTAAAGCTGAGCTGAAACTTCTTTGCCATCTTTGGTGATGAATGGTAAATGTTCGGTCGTTTACATTCGTTTTTTCAATAAGAAAAGTCACTGCATTAGAATAATCCTATTGCAGAAAACGTTGAAAAGCTTGTTACATACGGAGAAGCTTCATACCTGAAACAGAAAAAAGTACACAATTAGCATTCGCCTTCTCGATTTCTCATGATAAAAACAAACAATTGCCTCAGCGTGCGGCCTTAAATTTACACAGTGCAGATTTTCCAATAATATAATGATATTTAAATGTGTTTACAAAGCTTGCGCCGTGCATATAAAGGACAACAGACTGCCTAACGCAAAACAACAGACTGCCTAAGGCAATCCGTTGCGATCGTTTGTGTCTATACTTTTTTAGGAAAATGGTTATACTTCAAAAAGTTCCGAGTTCTTATACGTACCTAGAATATTGATAATCCGCATTTGATCTGGCAACTTTCTTCAGCTTATTGCGGGATTTGACATTTGTTTTTGGCTTCTCCGAATGGAAGACATCATCTTCGGAAACTGTGCATAGCGATGGCTGCCATGGTTTTGTTTCCGCTAATCTCCGCCTTGGCACGCTATCTTGCCGGAGAAGTGGTGGCGGTGCCTCTTCGTGCTCGGGACAACAATAGCAAGACAAAAAATTCAACAAAAAACTCATTATTCTACAATGATGACGAAGGGGATTTTACTAGGAAGAGAAAAGCTTGAGCTTTTCAATTGGTACAATGTTACTTATATGAAGTTTTAGTCCGGGTTAATTACACTGTCAGTCTTTATAGTTTCATAAAGAAATCTATTTGGTCCTCATAGTTTCAATTGCCACAGTAATATTCCTGAATATTTAAAAATAACTTTGAGCCCATAATAAGAAGCAACCATCACATATTTCTACTGGATTTAATTCTCATAATTAAAATGTCCTTCAGTTCATAAGAAAGATTAACCGTGTAAGTTCTCAGAACTTATGGACTATTATTATTTTGATTGAAATTGTGTGGACCAAATAGAATTCTATATGAAACTGTAGGGACCGTAAACCTTATGGTACTTTTGGTGCAAGGACAATAAGAAAAATCTTTTAGCAAATAATTATGAATTCAAATAAAAAAACTTTTGTTTTTGTTTTTTTAATAATCAGACTTCACTTACCTAATATAATTTCATTTTATTTTTAATAATCAGTCTTCACTTGCCTAATATAATAAAAGATAGGGTAAATAAAATTAGGTTTAGATGGATATGAATCATCAACCCACTAATGACCAGTCAATGTGAAAAAGCGCCGCCTTAAAATATGGTTTACAGCATATATTATAGAAGTTTTATGATAACCTTAAATTTTAGTACTAATTAACATAGCTTAAAAATATGGGACGGCTAAAGAACCACCTACGAAATGGACGGGTTTAATACGGTTTTTTTTTTTAAAGTAAAATAGGTACTAAAAATTCAGCATGACATATAAATTAACAATATAAAATTCTAATCATATAATAGTTTTTTATTTTTAAATACTTTTTTCTCAATCTTAAAATGAAAAAAGGGCTAAAAATGTGAATTATTTGTGTAGTATATCAGATAGGTAAAAAATACACAAATTTTCATTAGGCCACACATCGATTCGGAAAATAAATTTTTTGTCAATAAAAAGTCCTATTAAACGGCAAAATTTGACGAATTTACTAATCGCAGATGCATTTTTCCTATGGAAGTCCAAATGTATTTCCAAGTCAATCTTCCATTCAAGATCACCATGACCTACGAAATGAGAAATAATGCATTGTATTTTATAAAAAGTCTTATGTTTGTCAATATCATAACATGGTACAACCATCAATGTCACTTTCACATAAAGATTTTATTGGATATGGAGATTAATTATCTTTTTGAAGACGTTTCGAACGTCTACAGCTTAAAATATTGCTCATCTTAAAAATAATTGAAACAAGAAGGAATTCAATTTTGGGCTACAGTATTTTTGGGACAAAATTTTTGCTATAATTTTTTTATTTACAATTTTGGTATTGAATTACAGGATAAATTTGCTTTTGCATGTGACTGATCTCTTTCATATTTCTAAGAATTTCTTGCTTAAATCACATAATTTCGTATTAATCTTAGACGTGATATTGATTATTATGGTCAATATTCACAACATATCTGACTGATAATGCGAATGCTCGACTGGTCACATTGCAAAGTATTAAACTTTTTATGCAGTATTGCATACACCCAAAAAGAACACTTTCTAGAACATTTGAAAATCATATTATGAGCCGAAAGGTAAATGGCTTATGACCAACTAATGAAAGAGAGGTAATCTGCACCTTAATTACATCTTAAACTTTTTGGTCCCTTTCTTTTTAAAAGAGATATCCCATATACATTATTATAATCATAGGACGACGCACGGGAGACAGAGAGTGCTTAGAAAATTTATATAAAATTTATGAGTAAAATCGAAAATTTTTCAGACACATCTTTAGCTTCCATTGAAAAAAAAGATTATTCTATGTAAAATACATGAGCTTTGTCCCTCCATAAGCATAGAATCCTAGATCCACCATTTATTATAATGCATAAAAAAAAACTACTGAAAAATCGTAATATCAAAAACTATCTACTTAATTGGATGAGAAAATAATTATTAAAACCTCAAGGAGTCGGCCTAGTGATCGAATGATCGGTACTTATGACTTCAGACATGAGGTGGTGAGTTCGATTCACATGTTCCGAGCTTGGGGTCACACCCCCTAGCTTGCTAGGCTGAATCCTGTTATGTGTTGAAAATTATCGTAGGTGCGAGGCACTGGAGCTGTGGACTAGTCGGACGGCGCAAACTGACAGAAACCACAGATTTAAAATAGTAGTAATAATAAAAAATAAAAAATAAAAAAAAAATAATTTTTTTTTTAATAAAAAGGTCTTTGTATCATCTTTACGTCATCTCTTCCTCTCTGTCATCGTTAAAAAATATGCCTACTCGTCGTCATATCCATCATCATCCTCGTTATCATCAGCTCTATCACCATCCGCATCTTCATACTGACCATTACTCGGAATGATTATCTCATCATCATTGAAGTTACTCTCTTGGTAGTCGAAAATGTCCATTAGAGGGCGATCATCCGCACACATATTCTAATAAAGATAGGCAATTTGCTAAAGAAGTACTCACCATTGCTGCTATTTGCATTGTTGACGGAAGATTTTGAATGTTAGAGCTTTAAGGAAGGCGAACATCTTTTCTACTACGGATTTTTTCCTTTTAGGAGCTGGGGCACGCTCAACCTCTAATGCACCTGTGGAGTTCCTAAGGCGGGTATGGAAAGTAGAAGCACGAGCAATACTAGTACTCGAACGACAACTACCATAGATACCCTCAAATACTTGAATATCATCACTCAATGAATCATTGTTAGGTTCAGTGACTTGCACTCTTTCAATGCCAAAACTTGAGTATATCACCATAGGTTTGCTTTAGGGAAACCATGCCTACCATTAGTCCGCTTGGTCTAATAACGTCTTCATGGTAAGATCTATGTTAGCAGAACGGAACAACCAAGTGAGAGCCGTGCCATATACTATAAGACTATGACCAAGTGTTGAATCCATGTACTCAACCATGATCCGAAGTATATCAATTCTATACCTTTCTTAATTGCGTAAATCAAAAAAACCCATAAGATATGAAATATTTTCTTTTCTACTTGCTTCCGGCCTGATTGATTTTACAATTAAGGATTGGTTGATTCTTTCTTGAAAATTCTAGTATGTCCACCCGATATCCAAAAGTTCATCCCCGACTAATATATAAACTTCCGTCACACCTGTCAATCTCTCACAATTACCATTGTTCCTATAAAGAACTTTTTTCTCTCTTTCTGAATTACATAGGTTAAACGTGTTGATAAGATCTCCGATTGAGTATTTCAAGGCTACCCCTTTTACCTTAAAAGTGAAACCCGTGATCACTTTTGGCCTAGTCCTAGTCAATCTAAAATTGATACAGAAGATCTTAACAAGGTTCGGATAGTAAGGTACATCGAGGTTCATTAGGGTAGTCCAACCTTGAATTAAGAACAAATTAATGCAAATGAGAGAATTCGTATAGTTATCAAATTACTCTACATGTGAAATAATTTAAGGAGATCTATATAAAAAATGTGAACTAATTTATCCCTCTTTATCTTTGTTTAAAAAGAATTTGATGTTGAAAAATGCTTGAACTCAAAAAAAAAATTAATATGGAAATAAAAATGTTTCAACAATGTCTTGATACAAATCAATGCTCTAGGTTTCAAGTATGAGAGACAGTAGATATTAATATAGGACTTGTTTGTCAAAAGCAAGCATATACATCAACATTCAATCACACAAGCATGCAGACATATCAACAATCAATTATATAACATGCATTCTTAATTATCGAAGAATGAAACAAAATTGCTCCTCATTAAAAGGTTTTGTGAAAATATCTGCCAATTGATTGTCGGTATTTATGTATTCGGACACGATATTCCCTTTTTAGCATGATCATGACGAAAATGACGTTGAATTTCAAAGTGCTTTGATCTAGAGTATTGAATTGGATTTTTTGAAAGATTTATAGCACTAGTGTTGTCACATAAAATTGGCACACACTTGAATTCTAAATCAAATCTCGTAATTGTTTAATGCAGAGAATTTAGGCATAACAACTACTGACAGCTATGTATTCCGCCTCGGTCATTAATGAAGCGATTGAATTTTATTTCCTACTATGCCATAAAATGAGTGAGTGTCTTAAAAATTGACATGTGCCACTAGTGCTGTTACGATCTAATCGACATCCAGCAAAATCAACATCAGAATAACCAACTAAGTTAAA
>MKEJ01005904.1:263-10932 GCA_001753735.1 Embelia ribes | reverse complement strand
CATAAGATACAATTATAAAATATGAGAGGTATCAAAAATTAGATTTGTAAAACTGCTCTCATAGATTATAAACAACGGCAATGCTTGCACTGCTGAAATTATATTTGATATTTTGCTTGAAAGTCCTACTAATAATTCAAAAGAATATAAATAACAGTTTATAATTTATCATAAAAGTACCAAAATATCTCCTCGCATTAATTTTTGGTCAATTTTTATTAAATTATTTGTACAAGATAATTTGTCGTTTTGAGTTTGCAAAAAAAAAAATTCATGCATTTTTTCTGTATTTCATATACTTAAATAGTATAGTTTCTAAATCTTTCATTTACTTTCAAGCACATAGCATAAGTCTTTATGTATTTTTTTGGTCAAAAATTGCAAAACATTTTGCCCATTGTACATTACTAAAGAAAGATACCATCATAAATCTGTTAGGGAGTTTTACACGATGAATGTGAGCCTCACACGAGTATACGAGAGACTAATATACACCTTTGAAACTTATATTCACCTAAATGGTTAAGCCCATTAGGTAGTGAATCCATTAGCGTATATGAAGTTTATTTCTCTTTAATTTTCCATAAAAACAATTATTTCTCCTAGTTTTCTGGACGATGTGAGATCAAGCATCCCAATAAAGCCAAGTTGACTATTAGCTACTTTTGGTAATTAATAATAGTATAAACAAAAAACGAAAATGTCTTAAAACTTGGGCCGTCAATCAATTTCTCTAAAGGAACTATGTGGCCTACTAGTGCAATTTATCCGACAACTAATGAGGAAAAAAAATCAAATCAGACAAAAACAACGCGGAGAGCTTGCAAATTGCAAATTGGATGGCGATATGAATATTGAATTCAGAGAGAGATATGAAAATTCAATAATAATAAAAAATTAATATATATATATATATATATAAATCAATTATACCAAAAAATTTACATAAATGAAATTTGAATAGTTAATAATTAGTTACTCCGACATACATCCCTCTTCCTATGGAATGTGCCGATGAAAACTAATTGTACTAAAAAAATTATACAAATTAAATTTAAATAATTAATAATTAACCACCTTGAATATAATTAATTATTAACCATAAAATATTAGTTTATACAAATTTTTGATATTTTATATATTTATAATTACTCTTCGTAATAATGTTTGATCCACCGCAAATCTGGTCCCTTTGCTCCGAACCATCTGCTCTGTCTCTCTCTCTCTCTCTCTCTTTCTCTCTCGCATTCCAAACAGGTACTTTCTATCTCTCTCTCTCTCTCCCTCTCTCTCTCGTTTTATCCCTAAATCTATGATTGTTGTTCTTCATTCTTTGCGTAAATAAGTTTCCTTTTGATTAAGTTTTAATTACATGTTTTTTCCCATGAATCCTTCACCATTTTAAGCTCCAAACATATGTATATTATTTTCATCTTATTGATTAATTCTATAGTTTGGTAAAGTGATGCCTACGATCTGAAATTCAGACCTATTTTGGGACCTGTTTGGTTGCAGCGTATAAGCTCAGTTTTTTTTTCTTTTAAAGCCTAACAACTTTTGTCTTCTCAGCTTTTTAACCGTAGCTTATTTGCTGATTGGGCCTAAATAAGCAGGAAGTTGTAAGCTGTATGCATATGATTTTTTTCTTAGACAAAACCCTTTGTTTTTCCTATTATGTGTTATGGATAGTATTGATGAATTTTTGAGCATTCAAACCGGTATTTCTCATTTAATATCTAAATCAGGCTTTTTAGAAAAACATTTATCTCACAGGAAATAATATTTTAGAAATTGCATGTACTAGTCTTTCTCAACAATTGCTTAACATGATTGGAAAAATCTTAGTATTTTATAACAATAAAATGTAAAGTATGGTTTCCTCTAATCTCAACTAGGGTTTTCTAGTTTTGGTGGAAAAAAATAAAATTTTTATAGAAATTGTGAATAGTAAATTTTTCCACTCAGAAATGGATTATTTTTTATTACTGATTTGGATTTCTCAATTGAGAATTAATGAGAGAAATCAGGCCCTTTAGAAAACTGGTGTGAATGCTCTTAGAAATTGGTCAAAAGTTGTCCATGATGGGAGTTCAGACCTGATTATACTCTTTTTCTAATTTTCCTATCATGTGATACGGGTAGCTTTTGAATTGCTGAGCAGACATTAGATGTGGAGAGGAATAGCTTGCGACTGTAATTGGGAACCATAAAAGGGGGGAATTTTTCTGTTTCATGGGCAATACGTGCCGTGGATCATTCGGAGTAAAAGATTATCCGGGCTACAGCCAGCCCGAGGACCAATCCATTTCGAAGAGAAACACTTATAGCCACTCGAACCATTCTGATAACTCACCCACAAGTGTAAACACTCACCAACGACAGGTCATGGCTCAAGATTGCACTATGACAGATACCTCTAATGTTCTCCCGCCCATTAATACCGTTAAAGACAGCATCATTAGGCGAGGGGCTGATAACCAGGCTTACTATGTATTAGGTCATAAGACTGCCAACATTCGCGATCTTTTCATGCTGGGTCGGAAATTAGGACAAGGGCAGTTCGGCATTACTTATTTGTGCACCGAGATTTCCACAGGAATTGAGTATGCCTGTAAATCGATTTCGAAGAGGAAGTTGATATCCAAAGAGGACGTAGAGGATGTCAGGAGAGAGGTTCAGATAATGCACCATTTGGCCGGTCACAAGAATGTTGTGTCTATAAAGGGTGCATACGAGGATACATTGTATGTTCATATTGTGATGGAGCTTTGTTCGGGAGGGGAATTATTTGACAGGATTATTCATCGGGGGCATTACAGCGAAAGAAAAGCTGCTGAATTGACGAAAATTATCGTTGGGGTTGTCGAGGCATGTCATTCTCTTGGCGTAATGCATAGAGATCTGAAGCCTGAGAATTTCCTATTGGTTAACAAGGATGATGATTTCTCTCTTAAAGCCATCGACTTTGGACTTTCAGTTTTCTTCAAGCCAGGTAAATCAAGATAACTCTTTTGTTATTACAAAGTTACTAGGTAAAACTGAAACCATTTCAATTATCTTATTGACAAGTCTATTATGCATGTTGACTTTAGATCTTCTTTTTTCTTTGCTCATAGGTACATGGTGTGAATTTCTATTGTATGCATTATACTGTAGATGTACGTTAAAGGGCACCCTTCTTCTTGGATGTTCAGAAGAAAAGTGATGACTTTAGGTTATGGTGTACTATAGCGAAGGATATGCCGAAGCATCCTACCTAAATCATTGAATAAAATGGAAAACTTACTACTTTTTACTATAAATTTACCACCTTTTATCATAAACTCTTCATTCCTTAGAAATGGTAACTGGTATTTCTCAGCTGTTTTGAACCTGTCCTTGATCTTATAGAATAAGGTACGAGGCTGTAATTTAAATTTTGATGAGGAAAGTTCATCACTAGCTGTAAGTTCTTATAATGTTAAAATTTTTGGCAATTATTATGGCTCAAGAACGAAATTTATTTTAGCGATTAGATCCTATCTTTAAGTACTACCTGGGCCTTTACAAGTAAATCTGATATCTAGGTCAGTACAATAGATATAAGCTCCTTTTGCCAAGTGCTCTTAGAGTATGGTGAGGGTTTCCATTTGGTTTCGGCTGTCTTCTTTCTCCCGCCCTTGGGACTTGCTTTAGGACTGTGTAGTAATTCTATATTCCTGCTGTTTAGGATTCCACTGAGTTGTCATCGTTATTCATTCTTGTGTTGAAGTCGTCTTCAAACATTTCTTAAAACTCGCTTCTTTCTAGCATAATACGTTTGTATTATTTGACTTCATGTAGGACTAAATTTCGAATGAAAATAAATCATGGATACAGTCTGTTAGATCTTAATAGTATATACAGCAAAATGTTGAGATGTGTATTTCTTTCAAATTACATGGTACTTATTTTGGATAAGAAAATTACATGGTGCTTGCTGCAACTCCAGGTCAAATTTTCACTGATGTAGTTGGAAGCCCATACTACGTTGCTCCTGAAGTGCTTTTGAAGCACTATGGACCAGAAGCAGATGTCTGGACTGCTGGTATCATACTATATATACTGCTTAGTGGTGTGCCTCCTTTTTGGGCAGGTATGTACATCTTGGTAAATTTCATCACTTGGAATGTTGAGTTCCTGCCAATGTACTAAAAATTTATTTCATTTTGGCATTCAGAAACACAACAGGGAATATTTGATGCGGTATTGAAGGGACACGTTGATTTCGATTCTGACCCGTGGCCCGTAATATCTGATAGTGCTAAGGACCTGATAACGAAAATGTTATGCTCTCGGCCTTCAGAAAGGCTTACTGCTCAACAAGTACTGTGTATGTTTGTCATCTTTTCTGCTTCTCCTAATTTTTTATCTTTAACTTGGGATGGATGTGTGACATTTAAATGTAATTTTGGTGATTGATTAAGGGTAATTGGTATGTAATTCAGTTCAACGCAATAACCACACATTATGTTACTGATTCAGAATTACAGTATGCAATTTTTGTTGCATAACTGTTTGTAGTGTCAATGAGTTAGGCGGGACCTTATGTGATGGCTATATCCCCTCTCCTCACCTTCTTTGCATATCTTTTATAACTGTCTCATATCTCATTTTCACTGCACATACACATATGGACATGTGTAATATGAATAATTATATATCTGTATATCTAGGTTTTGTATAATCTTGGAGGCTGTTTAAAGTTTCACTGATTACGATCTCTATAGGTCATCCTTGGATTTGTGAGAATGGAGTCGCGCCTGATAGATCTTTGGATCCAGCTGTACTCTCTCGTCTCAAACAGTTCTCTGCAATGAATAAGCTAAAGAAAATGGCTTTACGGGTATGAATGACATGACTATATCGAATATTCCTGTTCACTTGTTAAGGGTGCCGTTAAGAGTTTGAGGGTTGTAGTGCAGAGTTTTATTGCTAGTTTTTGTTTTCTCCTCCTTTGATAGTGCTAGTAGGCATGAAACAAATAGTCTGTTTCTAAAGATCATCATGGCTTAGTAAGCACCAACTTCGTCTTTGGCATCTGTTTTTGGATTCTTGGTGGTATGGGCATGATTCGAAGTGATGTGGACAAAAAAATTAGTAAAAGATGACGCGATTATTAAATTATCCTTCTGGTTTCCCTCTGTTTTTGCTTAACGACGCATCCTTGTCAGTGCTATGGAATAAACAAAATCATTACTTCTTCCATGGGCTGATTTTCAAAATGTTGCCCCCTGAATTATTTTGATGTGCTCTGTTTTATAGTTTACTTTCGTCTACTTCAAATTTCTAAAAGCAGACAATTTTTATAATTGTAGATCTTATTTGAATGTTAATCTACACTTGCTTCGAGTTTTTTTTTTCTTTCTGTATACAATTCATGAAGGTACTTGTTCAGTCAATTTGATCTATCTTTGGAAACTTGTGGAGCCTGATAGGAAATTCTTATAAGGATCGTTACACACGGTTTTACCAGATTACTTGTAATGTTGATGCTAATTAGTAGCAAACTAGCAGTATCTTGTAATAATAATTACACTTTTGTCCATTTGAGCCATTAGGTAATAGCTGAAAGTTTGTCAGAAGAAGAGATTGCTGGTTTGAGAGAGATGTTTACGGCAATGGACACTGACAATAGTGGTGCTATCACTTTCGATGAACTCAAAGCTGGTTTAAGAAGATATGGCTCTACCTTAAAGGACACTGAGATACGTGACCTTATGGAGGCGGTAATACAATTATTATGACCTTTTTCTTCTTTCGGTTTTCAATTTCATTATTTAGTTCCTAGCTTAATATAATGCAGCATCATTTCTTGTATTTCTTTATTCTGTAGATTAGCAAAAGCTAAAATGGGAACCTATGATGCATGTTGGGCATGTTAAGGGCTGTGTATATGGAAACTTGTAAAATCGAATGACTTGTTATATATCCAAAATACCATCTTATGACCTCATGCATAACTCTTCTAGTTTTTCCTAGACAAATTTAATATTACTTAAATCATATGTGAAGGTTGTGATATTATTATTTTTTTATGATTTTAGGTCCTCCTTTTGCAAATGGGATATGTCACATGGTAAAGTTGGGCCAATAATTGGTTGGTTATTCCCAAAGTCATCTTAGCTTGACTGTCATATATTTCGATTCCTAATCACAATATAATATCCCAGCCTAAATTCTTGTAGTTTGCTAGTAACACATTACGTAGCAACCAACTATATGCTATGTTGTTAATAGCGATGCGTGACATTGGTAGGATTTTGAATTTTGATAGGTGTCTGAATTTTATGTCTCTTTGTTTGATCATTTGATTAGCCCTTCGTCTGGGTGTTTTATCTTTTAAGCCATTTTACAGACAAGTAAAAAGAATAAAAAGAAAAAAAATCTTATTCCTCCATATCTCCCAGTAGCCGGGATGAAACCAGCTTTTTTTTTTTTTATCATACCAGTACTTGTAGACCTTTTCATATTTATGATACTTTTTTTTGTAAGTTTTCTTTGGGTTTTGGACGCTTGTTGGAAATTGATGAGGTTATTTTGCTATTCTATTTGTTGTACAACTATGTTGGCATTTCTGAAGAGTCTTAAATTTCAGGCCGATGTGGACAACAGCGGGACCATTGATTATGGCGAATTTATAGCTGCAACAGTCCACCTCAACAAGCTAGAGCGCGAAGAACATCTGGTTGCAGCATTTCAATATTTTGATAAAGATTCTAGTGGATATATTACGGTTGATGAATTGCAACAGGCTTGTATAGAACATAATATGACAGATGTTTTTCTGGATGATATTATTCGAGAAGTTGATCAAGATAATGTAAGTTCACATACTCAAGTGGAAAACACCTTTTGTATTAAGTTGAAGTAAAATGTTAAGTAGCTATTGAGGGACTTGGTAAATCAGTTAAAATTACATTGTGATAGTTAAATTATTGGTTTCAAATTCATACATATCCTACAATACTTGTGTTAAATTATATATCCTACATCGGAGCAATATTGGATTAATGAATTGCTTATATTGTGCTCCTATCCTTTCCGCTAATAGGTCCTTTTAGTGGGAAGTAATGGGGCTTTAATAATTTGGACAACCCCTTTAATAATTTGGACAACCCCTTTTTTTAACACCTTGTTTTCCATACACGTTTGAACTTAAGTTATGGTTCTCCATACACTTGACCTTTTCGTATCAATATTGGTAGAACTACTTTTTTTTTTTCCAAAATAAAAATAAAAATAATATTCCTTGTCATATTTATGGAACAAGGGGTGCACCAATAACGATGATGAATTTGTGTAGGGTAAATTAATTGTTTTGAATGGCTGTGTTCTTACAGGATGGGCGGATTGATTATCAGGAATTTGTTGCTATGATGCAAAAAGGTAATATGGGTATTGGAAGACGGACTATGCGAAACAGTCTAAATATAAGCATGAGGGATGCTCCAGGTGCTCGTTAACTTTGAAATGGGCGTGTAATGTACAAGGTACTCCTCAATTTGTTAATTACAAAAGCCTCGTTCACAGAGATCTCCATTTGCATTTTACTGATTGCTATGAAAAGTTGGAATATGAAGTGATATACGTGTTGGGGTTGTGTGATATCCCACATCGACTAAGAATAGAGCAATAGGAGATTTAATGTACACTAATGGGTTCACCGTCTAATGGGCTTAACCTTTTATATGGGTATGAGTTTGCAGACGTGCATATAAAGTGACTTGCAAGACTTCAGCATTTTACATCATTACATGTGTTTCCGGCATGAATGGATTTTATATAAATATTTTGCACCCGCATTCTGTATTCACATATTGAAATGCCACTTTCACTTCTACCCCATGATTAGGTTGTAGATATTGTGATTTACTTGCGATCTCATACAAAAATGTTCTCACAGGTTTGTAAAGCTGATCATGGAGTTTATTTGAGCCTCTAGAATGATTTTTGGATTTTCCAATCCTCCAGTACTCCATCCAATGCCACGGAAAAATTGAAGCTTCGGGTGTTAAATGATCTCAACTATTCCCTGTCTTTTTTGTTTAATTTCTTGCTTTATTTAAGTGAATAATTGTAGCGTCTGTAAACGTCGGCTTGTGATTTGCCACTTAGCTGCCCTTGTATTGTGCTAATGTAAATGCCCAAGGCATTGTGTCTTATCATTTATGAAGTGGCAAGATTGTATCTGATATTAATTTCCAAAAAAAAAGATTGTATCTGATATTTATGAAGTATTGCAGTTTGATCTATATGCCAACCCAGAATCATTGGTGATATGATGAAAACAAACATAAAAGACTCAGGTTGGTCGGACTTGTCCACATTTATGTTGGAAATGCCCTAATAAATTGTGCCAAACATTGTTATATTTCTAAACAATTTTTAGTTCGGCTTAGTTGTTTTACTAAACAGTATCAGATTGAAACATGTTAGATCATAGGAATTAAAAAACTTGTGATTTTATGTTTTTCCGCATGTTGTCAAGTGTTTAACAATAATCTAATTTTCCTCATTTTGGGTGATGGTGCCACAGCCTCGGCTAAAAGCTAATCGCATTCTCAGTTGTTAAACGGTAACAGCGGTTCAATGTGGAAAAGCTTAATAGTGTTTGTGCAAGGTCAGTAACCTCGAACTCTTAATTTTGTAATAAAAGAATTATGGACGAGGTGGTTTTAGAAATATATATAATTTGAAGGAGCCCCAAGTGATTGCATAAAGGCCTTGCTATATTCAAAATCTTATTTGAAGGTAATAGATTGAATACACATTGAATAATAGTTTCTACTTCAACAGAAATTTTCTTTCAAGGTTTGTTCCTATTGTATTTTTTTTTACACTGCTTTCTGCTTGTGTCGATGGTGATCGTGAACGCAAGCTATGTAAACCTGGCCATTCGCATCATACTAGGCTGTTGCTGCCGTTTCACGTGCTATTGCAATTTCCTGCAAAACAAACAGTAATCGCTTCTCAAACAAGTGCGTTTTGTATCTATTCACTGTATATTAGCAGGCTCTTTAATAAAGCGAGGTGCAAAAGCAACATATCAGCACAAAATAATCAGATGGAGAACTATCATTCACCTTTTTTGGTAAAACAATTAAGTTCATGAAAATCTCAGTTCCTTAATGAGATAAACATGTTAAAAAGATCACCGTTTTCCGCAGCACATTAGTCAAGCCATTAGTATTACCCATAGAAGGTGACGCATGTGAAGCTGTAGTGGATTCAATGGGTAGATTCCGTGGCCCTTTGTACCAATCGGGAAAACCATCGATATAGAAACAAGCATCCTTAAGGTGGCCCTTGGTATTGCAATGATCGCAGAAACGAGTATCCTTGTCTTGGGCTGATCAGCCCACTGCTGGTGCTGACCAGGCATTGTGCCGGTTGTTAGGCTGGCTCGGATGACTCGTGGCAAAGGCAGTATGAGTATCAAGCACTTGTGTAGCGATGTTATGGGTATTTTTCTCTTTGGATAGGATGCTATATACCTTAGAAACATTCGGGAGGTCGGTGTTGGAAACTAGAATGTTACTTCGAACATGAGCCAAACTTGGATTTAATCCCATCAAGAAGGTGAAAAACCGTTCGGTGGTTTGAATTTTGTTATAGGACTAAATGGGGTCATTTGGATCAAGACGTTGTTGTAGGAGGCTAAGTTCATCCCATAACGCTTAATGGGTGTTGAAGTACTCAGTGATTGGTTGAATACCTTGTTGTAGACGAGTGAGGCCTTGTTTGATGCGATAAATCGAACTATGAACTGAGGTGGTAAAATGGTGGTCTAATTCTGACCAAAGATCGGTTGGTGTCTCGTAATAGTCGAAACTTGATGCAAGAGAAGGTTCATTACAATTAAGAAGCCATGAAAGGATCATGTCGCAGCATTGGTCCCATAATTGTGCGATATCGTTGTCCGTTGGCCGAGAAAGAGTGCCCAAAGCGAAACATAATTTATTTTTTGCATTGAGTGCTCGTCGCATACCACGTTTTCAAGCGGTGTGATTTTGGCCATTGAAACGTAGCGATATGAGAATAAGGTTAGGGTGATCGGACGTATAGAGATAAAGTGGTGAGCGTGAGCTGGTGAGGGGATCCAGTAGAGTGGTAGTATTGGTGACCGTCTTGGTGACCGTCAGATTGGCGGTGTTGCGGTTGTCATTTCCAGCCATGGCCGGTGTGAGGGGCGGAAGATGTAGAATCAAGATTAGGCTGATAACATGTTAAAATGAGAATATCATTGTATTGCTATATCTTCAAAATATTACAAATGCTCTATAACTTCCAAAAATCGTTCAAATATAATGGAAAGAAAACTTAATGGAGCAATAAGGAAGATAATGGAGCAATAACGGAGATAATGGAGCAATAAGGAAACTTTTAATAAATTTGTTTCCTAACACTCCCCCTCAAGACGGAGCCGTAATTGTTATAACTAATTGACGTGGCCACAGGCAGGCCCGACCCTGAGGTAGGGTGGGGAAGGCAATCACCCTAGGCCCAAAAATTTTGGGGGCCCAAAATTTATTATTCATTAAAAAAAAGCAGAAAAACCGACAAAGAAAGGAGAAACTGCAAAAATTATAGGGGATCCATAAAGTTTTCACTATAGGTAAATTTCTGTTTCTATGCTTTTAGTTTTATT
>MKEJ01005901.1:0-15449 GCA_001753735.1 Embelia ribes | reverse complement strand
ATTTTTGAGAAATGAGAAGAACAAGTGAAGTCAACAACTTAAAATTCGATCTTGACCTGGATCAATTGATCATAAGTTTTAGATCGATCCAAAAGCTCCTAAATCGTTCGGAGCCACTATAATTTTTTATCCAAACCTCTCAGGCTGAAAACTTCCAAAAGGACTCAAAATCATTTATAGATACTAATGGAAGTATCAAATAACTTTTGGAAAAGCATTTGAGTGCCTAGAACTCGATATACGCAACTTAACTTGATTATCGACGAAACCCCCGAAACAACCTTTGAAGCCTCTACGAATGGATTCCTATAATTTTAAGAAATACCCCATGACCACGAAATAGATGCTACACTACGAATGCATCACTATGACTACGAATTATATTCCCCGACTATGATAGGTGTATGCAACTACGTAATGCATACTAAATCCACGAATGCAACAAAACAATGACTACGAATGCAAAGACGAATATAAATAATATCATTAAGAGTAATTAATATAATTATTTAATTGCGAAATATTTATTATTTAATTATATATTAAACACAAATAATAGTAGTCAAATGGAAAGACCGTTCTCTACCGCTAATATCATGTTGACGACATGCATATACCGTTGTCAATGTGTAATTGTGAATTACTATGAGCTGATAATTTTCGTGTGGGGATGTTATAAACAAAAATGTTAAAAAGCATGTCCGTCGTATAGAGAACAACAAAACAAAAAACAAAAACAATAGAAAAACAAAGCAATTATAAAATCACCATTGCCAATACTTAACCAAGAGGAAAATACATAAACAGAACATCGCCCTTCGACCTTAGCACCAATGCACAACCAAACATTCTCTCCATAGCCAAACAGAGACAACATGTCCAAATCATTATCAAAGTTAAACCATTATCAATTGTGATTCCACACTACTATAAATTGAAAACCTAAGAGCATAATTTGCAATGTCTCCATGTCCAAAAAATTATTCACAGAATAAAAGGAACAAGTTCTGGTTAGTGAAGCTTTCTGAGCAGGAAATAAATTTTGGTATATCAGATCCATAACCTAAAAAAAAAAAAAAATGAATGGAATCAGGGAAGATGCATAAGATACACCTCGAAAGGAATGTAAAATCACATAAGATACACCTCGAAAGGAGAAAAATAGGAAACTAAATTATACTTATTTATTCATTAAGGAACACAGGCTAGATGCATAGCCAAGCATCAAAAAATTCTTAAAACAAAACTTAGAACCAACAACATGTTTAGGCAGTGCAGCATTCTATAACACAATTTTTACTTCTTTTGAGATGTTGCATAATTTACTCAATATATAGATCTCCTTAATTGTTATAATCTACGGCTAACAAGATAAATAGAGTAATGGAAGCAACTAAGAATTTATGGTACATATCGGTGCTTAGTGTAAATTTGTTACCATTTTCACCTTAATGTCACATGCTATTCGAAATTGCAAGCATTCAATTAAAAGTGTCTTTTTTTTTTTTTAATTTAATAATTACTAACTTGAGCAGTTAAGCTACGGTTTGCAGTTAGAAAAACTAGTATAAGCATAGACGTTATTTTAATGATCTGCTATTTATCTAGACAGAGTGGTATAATATAACCTTGTCCATTAATGGGTCAATAAATGAAGTCAGTGATAGTTCTAAGTTCTCACATAGGGACCATATGCACTCACATCAAAATCCAAAGTCTATATTTCAGGATTATGCAAGAATGAAAAATGATCTAGCTGTGGCATGTAATAATCAAACCCTATTATCCCATAAATTAATTTTTCTAACTTAAATTCATGGTTTAAGTGCTTAGTCTTTATCACTATAATTTCCTCTTTTGCCGGTTTATTAAGTGAAAATCCTTGTTAATTAAGTTGGGAGTTCGAGTGGACTCTCATCTCATTCACTCCCACTATGGTCTCAATCTTAGTCGGGATAATATTTTTCCTAAAGTAAGATTTTTTTTGGGTAGAGGGCTCGGTTGTTTCGATGGGTAGTATCTAGTTTAGGTTCCGGAGGACTACCTGATGACAGAATATTGACAAATAATCCAACGATTCTCATCTCATTCACTTTCAATCAGGCTATAATCTTAGTTGCTTTAACATTTTCACTAATAATAAGATTTGTTCTCTTAGTGTTTTATTTGTTTTGATTGGTTCTATCTAAATATAGGGTGACCGTCTTTAGGCAACCTGTTGACATTCGGACAGATGGATTTAGGACTGCAGCTTTTAGTAGCCCTCCCCGATACTCTACTGCATGTACAAATTTGTTTGAGTAGTTGTATGTATCAAATAGAGTAATGGTGCTTTCACTTGTATCTTTTACATTATAATTGTTATTATAAAAAAAATTAGTGAGTGGTAATATTGAAACTATTAGTACTGTCAACATGGAATTCATCATATGGATCGTCATTAATTGATATTGTTTGTGTAACTGACCACGTATCAAAATTAAACACTTAATTGGATATCATTAATACGATTTATATCTTAAAATTTATTATAAATTCATCGAAAGCGGCGTAATATTTAGTTCTTGCATAGTTTTGGTAGTATGAATTTAAGCATATCTCTAAACAAGGATTAATGAATAATGGCAAAATTCATTAATGAATTTAAGCTTACGTTGACGCAATTCATACTGAATTGCCATTAATTTTCAAAGTTATTTGTATAATTATTCGTATAATATATAATGAAATATGATTCTAAAATACACTGAATGAGAAACTTGTCAATTAGAATGGATTTGTAAATCTAATTATAATTGAATAGTACAATCATATTAATTCAAATGCAATGTGAATTGCTTTTCACAGTAGTTGGTTCAAAATTTACGAGGAAATAAGTTTTGTTTGAGATTTCCGAATTGACATGGTCAAAGTTTTCTCACATGGTGCAAATGACAAAATTGTCCTCAAAGACAGTATATAGACCAATGAAATCATTGAGATTCATAATTTTTATACACAATGTGTCCACAAATGATAGTAAAATATGTAAAATTTAGAACTATTATAATATATTGTATCTGCATTTGCTTATAGTAATACCTACAAAAAGATAAATTTAATTTCTCGAAGAATATCTTTCGATAGTGTAATAATAACCTTTCATTTTATCAAAATAAGAGAGAAAAATAGTAAAATACGATCACTGCTTATAAAGAAAACGAAATACAGTGTCCATGGTCCTTCTTATACACTATACGTACATTATACATACTAGAGCTGCATCTATATATAAAGAGAAAAAGCCAGCTAAATCTTCACAATTTCCACCTCTCCAAAATTCCCATCTCTCTCATACAGAGCAGTCAATCAATTTCTCTCTCTCTCTCTCTTTCTCCCTCTCTCTCTCTCTCTCTCAGCAAGAAGCATCCTCAATGCCTACTCATAAACGTCCAGAGAACATCATCCTCGTCGAGTACGACGACGACGAAGAAGAATCGCTCAAACGACGTCGCAGCAACATATTGCGAAGAGTAGAAGCTCCACAAGAAGAAGCTGAAGATGAGGATGAAGGAGAGAAGGATGAAGCAGAAGAAGGAGATGGAGGTAATAATATACCGCTTTGTTGTTACCAATTTGCTTTGTTCTATACACACACGCACACACACACACACATACATATATGCATATATATGTGTGTTGCTTATATATGTATAACTGTGTGTATATTATAACGGTGCTTGCTTTGAGTTTGACGATTGATTTCTGGTTCGATTTCGTGCATTTTACAGATTCCGATGGGAACTGCTTCTCCGACGACCTTCACAAGCTACCCGAGTACTCTCTCTCTCTCTCTCTCTATCCCTCTCTCTCTCTTCTCTCTTGTTCTCTATCTATCTCTTTCTCTCAACGTGTGTATACTTATATGTGTATATGTATATATGTCTTAGTTTTGATTAAGTGGACGATCCGATTAAGTAAATTTCCTTTGAATTTACTGGCTCATTGCCTCATGCATGTCTCTGCTAATAAACTTGATTAGCTGACTACTTCGAAATATTCTCTTGTTTTCACTGTCGCTTACTTCTTTAGAACTATTCTATTCCTCGGTAAAATATTGTTAAAAAAACATTATTATGTTTTTGTATAGAAATTTTTTTTTTTGCACAGATATTTTTTTTATAAAAAATGATTCAGACAATCATGTAATGAAACCGCAAAATTATGCAAACAGTTATATATTTGCATCTTATACATTGAACTTATTTTAAATGAAGGATCAACGCTCACAAGATGTAACAAAATGGGTTTTTGTATTTGCACAATTTTTGGTATGTATATTATTACTTTTTTTTTTTTTGGTTACAAATGCATCCTATTGAAGTGGATGTATGTGTTACAAAATTTATTCCTTTCCATTTTGAGTTTACCATGTTTATTCATATTACAAGGTGAAACTTCTGTGTTGTTTTTTTAATGCTTTGCAGCATTGTTCTTAATTTTATGCATCATCTACTTGGCTTTTGTTGGAAAGCATTTATTGGCTCATGTGAAAGATAACCATGCTAAAATTATTTCAAAATTACAGAATCGCCCACTGCCACATCTATACGTACTTGTATAATTTATTGCTATGGCATTTTCCTTCTCGAAATTTCTTTTCTTATGAATAGTTGGATAATTGGTGTAATGGTATGAGTAGGTTTAGTTCATAAAAGAACTTCTTTTGGAGATAATTAAGTATTTTGATGAAATGGCATGAAGTTTTTTTATGCTCGATTAATGTGTAATGAGGTTGTTGCAATCTGAAGTTCTGAGTTTTCTCCGTGCTTTGAAGCATTGACTGCTCCTGATTTATTTGATAATGATTATACTGTGTCTACCTAGTTATTCTCTATTTGTGAAGTTTCACATATACACTATCGTTGTGCATGGTTTACTATCTGTAGAGAAAGCAGTCCCAATGTCAACCAAAAAATAAAAAATAAAAATGAAAAAATAAATATGAGAAATCAGTATCATTTGCTAAGGCATATTGACTTGAGCCAAATAATAACTGAGTGATTCTGAAGAGTTATTCTAGACATTATGGAGCTAATTTGTGTTATTATTTATGGGAAAGTGTTACTTTATGTTGTAATTAATAGATAATAAATAATGACAGATAGATATCGTCTGTGCTCTTTCCGGTATTGGTTTTATCCTATTTGCTACCTGTCATTCTAGACATTCTGGAGCTTACTTATTTGCTACCTGCTGTCTTTTGGTTGCTTGCTCCTCTTTCCGGTATATTTTTCATGTTATGTCTCTCATGCGGTTAAAATTTGTAAAGCATACATGATAAGCCTACTCGTTAATGGGGTTTGGCTTTGAGCTTTCTTTGCCATAAAGGATTTTGAGGGTGGTAAAATGAGTATTCAATTAAACCATCCTAAATCTTTGGAATGTGAGCCTTGTTGAGCGCATGGGTGTAACTTATAAAAGAAAGGCACGGTGCACTTAGTCAAAGGAACTTTATGTTAAGCTGTAACAATTTGCATTTTTCTGCTCATATGCACACATAAGCATGGTAAAAGGTTATCTGATGCATATTCATATCCAAACTTAAATATCCTTACCCAGGCAAAAGATACTTCCAAACACTTCTACCAATTTTTCACCTCTGTATGCTGCGGTGTTCATTAATTGCATAAAGTGAATACATGTGGCAGTAACCTGTTAACAAATTACATGCTTATCAGTTATTACTTTTTATTCCTTTCTAGTCTGTTCATGATAACCAACTATGATTATGGGGTGCAAGTTTGCTCCTCATCTCTGCAGTTGGTCAAACAATGTATATAGAATATTAATATCTTGTCATTTCGCAGATGGGTATCTGTTGATCTGCCGACAATCCGTGTGAATGTGCGATGTCCAATATGTCTCGGTAATTGTCCTTTTGCTCTATTACTGTTATTTACTTATTACCTTGGATTTTATAATAATTCTTTTATAAGCTTGATCCTTTTGCTACTGTGCTGGAAAGCTGGAAAGCGTTCTACATTGAAATGTTAAAACTGAGCTAAATCCCCGAAGCATTGTTTGTCAACCAATGTTTTCAAGTGGTTTGGCACATTGAGTGTGTGTGACTGACCAAAAACATTTTAAAAACCTAAATGTCATTATTATCCTGCCGCAGCATCATGAAGTGTTGCAGATGATATTTTCATGTTATCTTCTCTCTCTATCTTTCTCCCACTCTATGTGCCTTAGTTCTTATAGAGTCACTCCTGATGATCTCTTGCCATTGTGACAAGGTCCAACCTTGCACAAGTGAGAAAAGGGAAATATATATTTTCACTCACTTGTCAACAATAAGAGTAGAAGATTAAGAACAAAGTACTTGCTATTGATTCCTTTTTCCCATCGAACACAAGCTTATCATTTCATTTAGGTTGTCTTAGGGATGGCAATTGGTTTGGGTTGTGCTCCTCAACTCAAAATAAAACCAAACCAAATGCATTTAGGTTGGTTTGGTTTGGGTTCAAACCTAAATTTAGTAATTGGTTGTGGGTTGGTTTGGGTTGGGTTGGTTTTGGGTTAAGTGACTTTGAGTTAAGATTGAATTGAATGCAATAGATTTAGAAAGATAATTCTTTTTTCCAAATAGGACACCCTTTCGTCTTTTGGTAGTTGCGAGTCGGGACGACTTTGTTTAAAAAAAAAAATTCACCAAATTACTTTCTTGAATTTTCAATTTTTTTAAATTAACTATTTTATTGGATAGAGGCGTATGCATGCACATGTCTATGTTATGTATGTATGTGTGTTCATATGTATGTATATTTACTTGAGACAAAATTCGAATTTCTTGCTAGAGAAGAGCATGTAATAAGTGAAATTGGGGGAAATGAGTTGAAAATAAGAGAGAGAGGGGTATTTGGGTTGGGTTGGTTTGGGTCATTTTGATTGTGGGTTGATTTAGGTTTGGATTGCAAATATTGTGGGTTATGTTTGGTTTGGTTTGATAATTTTTTAGGTTTGGGTTGGATTTGGGTTGCTTGATTATGGGTTGGATTGGTTTGGGTTGACCCAATTGCCATCCCCAGATAGTTTGGGTAATCTGCTTCTTGTATATTTCTCCTACATACATCCTTAATACTTCTGATATAAGAGAATTGTGTATCTGAATACATAGTATCGTATAAGTTTTTCTTCTCAAAGAAAAAATGGCATAATAATCTGTGGTATATTGCTGAGACAAGTCAAAACTCCAAAACTTGAGATTTCTTTTACTGCTGTTGGTTAGTCTAGCGGTATAAATGCAATTCCAGCAAGTTGCAACTAATATGCAACAATTCTAGGTCTAACAATACTGTTAATTTCCATCGTGTGATATGCCCCCCTGGAGCTCATTTTCTGTGGCTGTTGTGCTTTTTTGTCTCTTTTCCAGAGGATTGCCAACACATTATTTAATTGGTGAAAGTAAGTGGCTTCGATGTTTCTGTTTGTAGGAATTATCAAAAAAACGAGAACTATGATGGACTGCTTGCATCGCTTTTGTAGAGAGTGCATTGATAAATCAATGCGGCTTGGGTATGGAACAGATTTGTTACGTTATGATATGTTATTGGATTTAATATTGCATCTTATGAAACAGGATGCTACTATGAATATGAGTGAAATTGTACTCAAGTCTATCTATTAACCTTTCGACAGGAATAATGAGTGTCCTGCGTGTCGCAAGCATTGTGCCAGTCGACGCTCTCTGAGAGACGATCCAAGATTCGATGCCTTCATCGAGTCTCTATTTGACGATGTTGAGAAATATGAGGAGGAGGTATAACTATATAACTATATTCCTGATATAGTCAGCTTACTTTTAAGTCATGTCATACATTATGATTACAGTTGCAAATTATTTGCTGAATTCATGGTCTCAGGAACTGGCTTTTCAGGAGGAGGAAGAGACTCGCAATAAACAGGTAACATTTCTTTATGATTATAGCTGCAGATTATTTGATGAAAATGAGTACTTGAAACATGCTGAGGCATCATTTCTTTCCCTGTCTTATTTTTAAGTGAAATCTATAGATGATAGATTTGAGAAGATATGTCATCTCATCAGTAAAAACTTAGCAACTAACAATGGATACCCCTCAAGATAATCTCAAACCCCTGCTAAGAATATGTCTTGGTTGTTTTGTTATTTCTCTAATCAGAATCCTCCACAGCATATACGAAACTGTGCCAATGGCTAAAGACTGCCATCTCCCCCACCACAATCATCAAAAAATAAAAGAAAAGGAAGTTTGTTTTCCAGAATTGACATTTATACCTTGGTCATGTACTAGAATTTGGAAAAATTACTTTCAATCATTAAAAATTACCTTTCTGAACCTCAATCATTCTATGTTTTGTACTAGAATATCAAAAATACCCTCAATAGAGGGAAAACGCTATTCCAACCCCCACTCGAAAAAGCCCTTTATCTGTTGGGAAAAAAATTAAGAAGAAGAAGCCCTATCTCCAAACTTAAATTCCAAAGATGTTAAGGAGGAATGTTTGGTAGGTTTATCCAATGTGGCTGTCTTTTAGTTGAAGTGAACTCAAGGTCCCTCTCCCCAACATTTGTGAATTGTTGTAGCAATGATAAGGAAACAATCCCATTTTCTTCTACTGCCAGACTCTACACTTGATCCTTTGCTGATTTTACCCATTAACTGGTTTTGAGCATAGTGGATTTTCTTTTACTTTCTAATAATTTTATTTTCTTCATGTGTATTCATTTTTCTTCGTTTCTTGTGCTTCTGTATGTACTTGCATATATTTTTTTTTACGGTGGGTGGCTTCATTCTTTTGTTCACAGATCCAAGCATCAATTGCCAAAATTTCTCAAAAACAAACAGAAGCTGTAGTCAAAAAGCGCAAAAAGCGAAATAAAGATGCACATTCTGTATCGAATTCAAAAGGATTACGACAGCGTGCTTATACTAGGGGGAGGGGGAGGAGGAATGAGCTCGAAGAGTCTGAAGATAATGGGGATGATGATAATCACAATGGAAAAAAAGAATCATCCTCCGGTGATGAGAGAAGATCAGAAACAAAGAAGAGGAGGTATAGGAGGAGAAGAACAACTCAGCCTTCTATATCTGAAGCAAATTCAGATAGTAGTGATATTGAAACTGGATTAGAAGAAAGCAAGAAAGAAATCAAGAGTACTCCTTCTGGCCACATGCGACCACCAGAATTGTTTGCCTGGGGCAGAGCAGGTGCACGCAGCAAGAGTTCCAGAAACACCCGTCTAACAAAGCTAACTAAGCATCTTGAAAGAGAAAAAGAGAACGATTTGGAGGTATGGATCAATATTTTGGGTCATTTGTTTGTACAGTAAGTTTGTGTGAATGCACAAAATAGCCATGCAGAAAGCTTTAGAATTTTATTTGAAGGGGAAAAAAACACAGTTGTTATCCTTGCATCTACTCTCATTTGGTATTCTGACTTTGTTAGCGTAAGAAATCAAAACCGTTACTTTTAAATTTGCTACAATGTGGCCGCTTCCAAAGGGCAGGGGTGGGTCCAACATAGGTCATTGTCATCAACCCAATTCCCTATAGTTTCACAAAATGACAGCATTGGAATTTGGAACCAATTTGAAAGTTAGGCTTGATTGCTGCTAACTGGTGGTCCAACCCTTGGTAGTCCTTCCATTTCAGCTTCTAAATAACTGTCTTCATCTCATTTAGCATATACTCTCTCCACGCGGTTCTATACGTTGTTTGATTGAGTTTCTTGTTGTATGCAGCAGTTAGATGTCCATATCATGCTTATTTCTTCAGATGAACAAAGAGTTCCAAATTTACAGCAATCATTCCTCTATTGCCCACCTCAGTTTACAGTTGAACACCTTAAAGAAGTAAGGATGCTCTTCACCATCTTTCTCCAAGGCGTGAATTTTCAAACAACTCACATGCCTGCAAGCAAATAAAACAGCAGCAGAAAAAGGAAAAAAAATTATTGCCTTCCCTAGTTTTTTAGTCGAAATTGTCTATCTAAATACTAAAAAAGGAGTACGCTATGACATTCCTATTTGAACACTCGAAGCGGCTATAGTCATTACTAGTCCTTTATGGACTTTGGTTTAACTAAAACAATAAACATTATCTTCCCCTGCCCGCAACCTCTTGAGTCAAGGACAGTGTGCCCAAGGTCTCGTTTTTTAGTTGACCATGTTCTACATAAAATCATTCTCCCTTCCTTTTAAGTACATACATTGTTTTTATATGTAAAGATGTCAGAATGAGAAAATTGTTAAAATAAATCTAGTGAGTGGTGGCTAACTACTTGCAGTATAGCAATGTATTTTGTAGATTTAAATCAGCCCTTTTTTCTTTCATGTGATGATGCTTATATTTTGTGGACAGTATGTTACCTCTGAGATACAATTACTGGACAATGATATTGACATACTGCTGGTGAAGACACGGCCAAGTTTCAATGATCTGGAACCTTCCCTTGACCTTTCAACCTCAATGATGCAAGTTTTGGAAGGGCGAAAGACTCTAGCAGAGGTCCGAGCTGAATCTGCTTCATATGAGGGCCATTTGGTAAGTGCAAATTCAAAAACTGTATGCATATGGATAAGTTGCATTCTGCTCGCAGCAGTTTTCAACCATTACTTTGGAGCATTGCATTTCTTGAACATGATTCCGGTATATTCCTCAAAACAATTCCAGGCTTTGAAAGCAAAATCATAAGTGAAACACAGTTTGCTAGTGGATTACGGGAATAGTTTTTTAAGATATTAATCCTTAACACACCCCTGTATTTAGAACCCGTATTACATTTACTGAATATGTTTTATTTCCAGAAAGATTTTTTTAAAGGATTTTCACAAAACTACTGCAAACTAATTTTTGTTTCTCCTTCCTTTGACCCAGATTTTGGCTTATCGGATGAGGAACGGAAACCGGTAAGTAGGTCATAAAAAAAGTGAAAAATTTCCATCAAAATAAGCTGTTGGTTTTCCGCTTCTGCTTCCATACATGAGAAAATAACGTCCCATACATTCAATATACTATATTATCAGTTTGAAAACTCTTTCCGTTGAATTTGTAAATGGAGTTGCCTTGGAGAGCCTCTTAATTTAGTGGTTTTCCAGAAATATGGCCAAAACATGTTTTCTGGGAAAATGTTATTCTAATGGACTTTTAATCAAGATGTATCTAGAAAATGATAGTTCTTTTAGATTTTAGTTTATAATTTGTTTAAATTTTGTGAATTTTATATATTACAAACTTATAATGCACAATTACAGAACTTTGTTTCTATCTCAACTCTCTTAGTTTTGGGTCTTGTTGGGTTACAGCTTTTAGTTCAAATTTTTATGTATTTTTGTTTTTAAAGTTGATATGCATTTAACTTGACAGCACAGTTTTTAGGCTCGGTATTTTTGCTCTGTTGGCATAAAAAGCTATAAACTCAAAACTAGATTCATTATGCTTTTTTTTTTCGATCGAAAAAGAACTATATTTTTTTTTATTAAAAGTTTCAACCAGTTTCTCTATGCTTGTCTTTTATCACGTCAACCTTCATTCTTAGTTATTTTCTTTCTTCTTGTGATGGGTAGGGCTCTTAGAGCAATCAAGCTAGTTTTTTCTCATTTAATTTTTATATTATACTAGAAATTTTTACATTATACTAGAAAGAGAAATTTATATTTTAGAAATTGCCTCACAAGCCAAGATTTATAAAAATTACTAAAATAATTATATATATTACAATCAAACATAAAAAAATATTTTTTGTAATCTTAACCAATATTTTCAAGTTTCGGTGAAAAAAATATATATTTTAATAAAGATATTGTGAATAGTAGAAATTTTCATTGAAAAATTCACTATATTATTTCTAAGATAATTTTTTAGAAATATAAATAAAAAAAAGACTGATGTGGGGGCATTTCTTCTACATAAATGGAGGGTGGAGAAATGCTTGTGAATGCTTTAAAGATTAAAAAATCTCAGGGTAAAGTGTAATTTACCCTAATAAATTTACATCATAAAATTTAACAGCTATTACTATTAATTTATAAAGGTTAATTCTATTGACACCTATTATTTTACTTTTGGTACCATATTACTATTACTTTTGGTACCTCATTACTATTAACATCATTTTATCTCATGTTATTAATGCTATTGCCACCATAATAATAAAATTAGATTTAATTTTTCTATTGGCATCACACTAATTAATTACAAAACCACACATCATTTTCTTTCTCTAGACCCTAATTTCTTCAATCATAACACACTCTCTCTAATATATATATATTTTATACTATTTACAATATTTTGGTGAATATTTTGATAATCAATTGACCTATCACCAGAAATCTCAATCTTCATTAAAGATATATTATTCAACATAACTAATATAAATACATACATACATACATCTCAATTTATATCTATATAATTTGAACTTAAAATTTGCTCAATACACAGAAGGAAAGGTTCAATATTTTATTTGAATTGATTGATTATATACAAATCATTTGATACTCTCTAGAAATTGGCCAATACCCACAATGAAAATTCAATTTTTGTTTATATGGATTGGATGATATATACATAATTGATTGATTCCCATGAGAGGGTTTTATGATTTATTTATTCTTTTGATAGGTTTGTAAAATGGTATTAAAGGTCTAAGTGAGAGTTCATTGTATCAAATATTTTAAAATGTTAAGAATAACATTTTAAAGTATTTTGACGTTAATTTGAAAATTGATTTCGACTTTGTGAAACTAGTTTTGGCATCGTGAAAGTAATAATTTTTTTGAATTGTTAAATTTTGATATTTGCAATATACTTTTATTAATATTATATATTTAAAAAAATAATTGTATGAAATACTAATAGCTACTAGGTGTGATGTGAATAATAATTTGATTTAAAATTTAAATGAGATGCTAAAAGTAGCGGCTAAAAGTAGAATGGTGAGATGCTAAAAAAAGCTAAAAGTAGAGTAGTGTGCGCTAATGGAATCAACCTTTATAAAATTTATAGCAATTATCACCACCTGCCCTTATATAGTGGAGATATTATTTTGTGCCCTCCATGCTTTCAATGAATCCTGACAATCGCCCTGCGAAAGTTTCACTTCATCCCCATGATTTCGTTTTGTTTCATTTGACCCTCTATATTTTCCGCCATTATATATTTAATCATTCTGGACTAAAATTACAATCCTTGTAGATAATATTTAGTTGCTGATCATTTTATTATGTGACGTTGCAAAGAAGTTAGCTACGGATACCGTGTTTACCATTTGAAGACAATTTTCTCATAAATAAATAGAAACTATTTTCAGTAAATATTTTTAATTTTGTTTTGATTAAGTTTTAACTTTTACATGCATAAGCGTTAAGTATTGTATTTTTATAGCTAAGAAAAAACTTGTTTTTGAATCTTGGAGCATGTGTTGCATTTTTTATTGCATAATTTTCCTTATTTGGCAATTCATATATAGAATTACAAGGGATATCGTTTTAAATCTATATGAATTTTATTTATAGTCCAGCTACGGAAACGATAGAAAAGCTAATAATTATGTAATAATTTTCATTAAATGGTATATAATTTTGAACTTAACAAATTTTGTTGCGAAAATCTTTATTTCAGAACAAAATTAATACATTATGCGAAATATGATTTTAAACGAATGTAACGCCATTAACACTATTGTATTTAGATATTTGAGTATATGACTTTTACGGGATAAAATAAAACTCCATTAATTGGACTATAGGGAGCTCCATTTGTTCTAACTGACAATTGAATTGCTACACATCGAAGGATCCCGTTCATCCCTGTGTATGATCCGATGGTGTAATACCAATTAGCATTGGGGGTTAAAGTGAAAATAATTCTATTTCATATTTACATTACTAGTATCCTAGTTTTCTGAAATTTGAAAATGTACCGCATATATAATTCCAAAATCCAAACACACGTCTCTATCCTCTCTGTCTCTCTCTCTCTCTCCCTCTCTCTTTCTCTCTCGGTCTCTCTCTCAACCTATCCGCCTCATCTTCACGGTGAATCATTTGTCCTTTTATCATTGATCTCATTGTTTTATTATTATTTAATTCTATCTCAGTGTTCTACTGTACTCTCTTCAGCGTACAGAGAAGTGAATTACACACACGCACATATATATGTATGTGTATAATTATATACGCATGTGCCATTTTATGTGATGCATTTGTAATTCACTTCTAATTCAACTGCACGGGTCCGATAACTATAATTGATTTTTTTTCATTATTATAATTTTTTTTTATAATCTAATTTTAGTATAATTGTTTAAGTCCACTATTGATCTTCCCCTATATACGTGTGTAGTATATATCTCCGCTTATCCACAATTTAAGGGGTTTCTCTAAATTTTGGGAACCTTCGGTAAAGATATTTTTGTGGGTTTTCTAAATTGTGCCATGTTGATGGGAATGCCTTTTTTGTGGTCAATTTATTTGGCTAAATTTAGTCACTGTTTCTGTTGTAGTTAAATTAATTTTTGTGTTTGTGTGTAAAAAAAAAATAGAGGAATTAGTTAGGATGAGTCTTTGGTTGGAATTTATTTGATGATATGGTTTTTTGATTTGGTGGTTGAATTTCAGTTACTTTCACTGGGATTAGAGAGGCATCCAATTTTGGGCTTTACTTGTTCTTTTTGGGTCTTCTCTTATCTCCGAATTTTGCTTGCTTTTTAATAGTTTTTGTTCCATTTTGTTGAAGTTTCTTCAAGGTAAATGTTAGAAACTTAGAAAACACGTATTTTATGTTTCCGGATTTGTTTATGTTAGAACTTTTATGAAGAGAAAATCATGTCATCGCACGTCATTATATACGTATGAAATTGATGTAGTTATTTATTCTCTCTCCTATGGGTCATTATGTGCAATCTGATGTATTCAAATTGCTTAAGGTTAAGTTGTTTGGCATTTTAAATTAGGATAAGATTTTGGTTGGAATCAGTGTTATCAAAGGATATCTTTGATTTCTCCCTACTCTCTATATGGAATATATTAAATTGTATGGACAGAATCTGTGTTATCAAAGGATTCCATGTGATTCTTCCCAACTCCCTATATGGAATATATTAATCCATATGGGTGGAAAAATAAATGGAATTTCCAACTTGATTTGGATTTTGTGCAATGGATACAAATGGAAAAGAGTTGACCGTGCTATTTTTCTTCAATATTTCTTTTTCATATGGCGAAAACATAGTCTTTTGTTTCTCTTAAAAGAACCTCATTGGCACCAAGCGTGAGGATACTAGACGTTTGGTAATTTTCCCCCCTAACCAAGATAAAAGATCCCATTGAAGCAGCTTACTCCCATGCATATTGTATGTACATCTAGCCATACTAATAGCATAGTATTATAAATAGTTACTCCAGGTATTACCCATCCTCC
>MKEJ01005897.1:0-19389 GCA_001753735.1 Embelia ribes | reverse complement strand
GGTTAAAAGATAAAATTTGTAAAAGTTTATATTTTGGGTTTTTATGTTTTGGGTCATTGTAATTTTGTATTTAGGCTAGTTAGTTTTGTCAAATTTATTAGTAAAGCCCACTAGCCCAGGTAGTAAGTAGAAAATTTTCATACAAGTATTTTCTAGAAACATTTTCTAGAATACTCTAGATATTTTCTTGGAGAATTGTAGAAAATTCTAGAAAGTTAATATTAGCCATTGGATGAAATAAATCTCCACCATCCATTGAGGAAGTAGAGTAGTATAAATAGAGGTTGTATGCTTCATTTGTAATCAAGCCAAAAAAATCAAGTAATAAAAATTCAAAGTTCTCTCTTCTATATTTTCCTCCTCTACTATCTTCTACACTTGCCAACTTAAAATCTCCTTTTCCTAAATAACCCTTGGCGTTAAAAATTCCCAACAATGGTAAATTGTAATCCAATCGAAATTGATTGTAAAAAATTTGTAAACTCGTGTTGAGGAATAAAATTGAAAATTACGGATTTGACTTTAATTTTTTTGAATTTTCATTAATTTTTTTGATAGTTCTAGATGGGGTGGAATTGATCTTTTTATGAACTTTTGTTGAATTTTTAGGATTTTTAAATATTTATATAAAAAATTTTGTTGTATTTTTTAAATTTTTTGATGAAGTGGAATTGGAAATTGGAGATTTGGATTAAATTTTATTGAATTTTTTGGAACTAATGAGACTTGAATGATGATGATGATGATGATGATGTTGAATTTTTTGTGAGTTTTAAATTGAGTGGAATTAAATTTTTGATGATATTTTTGCTAAAATTTTGTTGAATATATAGAATTTTTAAATATTTATATACAAATTTTTTGTTGAATTTTTTGTGAGTTTTGGATGTGGTGGAATTGGATTTTTCATTATTTTTTTGTTGAATATATAAAATTTTAAAAATTTATATAGAAAATTTTTGTTGAATTTTTTTTAGTTTCAAATGGATTAGAATTTGGTATTTAATGTTTTTTTGTTGAATTTTTGTTGAAAATATAAAACTTTTAAGTATTTATATTGAAATTTTGTTTAATTGTTTATTAGTTTTAGATGGATTGAAATTTGATTTTTAATGATTTTTTGTTTAATTTAATAAAAACTTTTGTTAGATTTTTTTGCGAGTTTTACATGAAATAAAATTGAACTTTTGATGAAAATTTTGGTTAATTTTATTTGAATATATAGAATTGTTAATATTTATATAGAAATTTTTTTGGATTTTTTGGGAGTTTTAGATGGAGTGAATTTAGATTTTTAATTATTTTTTTTAATTTAATGGAAAGTTTTGTTATTTTTGTGAGTTTTAGATGGAGTGAAATTGAATTTTTGATGAAGTTTTGTTTAATTTTTATTGAATATATAGAATTTTTAATATTTATATAGAAATTTTTGCTTAATTGTTTTATGAATTTTAGATGGAGGAATTGGATTTTTAATGAATTTTCGTTTAATTTTTATTGAATATTTTAATGTTTTTTAAATATATTAAATTTTTTCAATAAAATTCATTTTTTATCCCAATTGTTTAAAATTTGATATGGTTGGAAATAATTACTTTTCACCATGTGATTGCTTGAAAGAATAATAATTAATACTAGAGAGGCCAAATAAAATTTTTATTTAACTTTTCAAATATTTTTATTTAATTTAAACTTATTTAGAAATACTTTTATAAAAAAGAAATATTTTTATTATAATGTCATGTGTATTATTTAATTCATGGACCAAAAGTGTAACAACTAAAATAAAAGAGGGCAAAACATATCTTTTTTGAACTATATACGTGTTATATTCAAAATATGTGACTAAAAATATAATAATTGAAACTAAAGGGGTCAAATGGAACTTTTAATGGAGAATATTTCGTGAAAACCCGAAAATACCTAACCATTAACGAATTACGTAATACCAGAGCTAACTTTAACCATTTTTCTAAGGTTGATGTACTAATTGGAGGATATTGAAAGTTAGTATACTAATCGGATTTGGCCCAAACATTGGTGTACTAATAAGGTTTTTGCCCGAGGATCCGACATGTGACCTATATGCAACACATCACCATAATATATAAAAGGGCATAAGCTACTAATTTGAAAACAAATTTTAATTTTATTTACTTTATTATATTACAAAACTAAGGTCATAAAATTACATTGATTGTAAAAGTCTAGCTCCTCACAACTACCACAATCATAACTATTTAGATATATCTTACATATGTACATGAACTCAAATAGGCTGATGGGGCCTAAAACTACCTTCAAGAACTATAACTCCCCTGGTGAACTTTCCATTCCTCCATCATCTTCCAGCAACAATCTTACACAAAGATGAATTGAGTCTTCACAATTCTCTTATCTACTAGTTTCCAAATCACAGAAACATATTAGACAGTTAGGGAAATAAAAATCTACTAAGGCATCAAAATAACTTTTCATGACTTAAGAAAACTTTCAAGAAATCATAATCACTTAACAAATTCGTCTTCATTAACACTAAATCAATTGAAAATCTCATTTTCCTTTCTTCTTTTTGTATACCTTCATGACTACGTTAACTCAAACTCATTGGGGGCCCCAAATATATATCAGGAAATACTTACGCTTGAAAAGACAATGCCTTCAGACCCGAGAACACGTACTCTAGGATTTTCATGTATAAAGCCTAACAAGATGTACCCCATGAGCTTATGCACAAGTAGTTGCCCTTCCATACCCTAAACCACTTGTGTGATTCGGCCGAATGAAGTTGTAGGGGAGAAACGTACATCCCCCAAGTTTAATTTCAATAATCGAAACTCATAGACACCATCTTGGCCCTTAGTTTTTCAACTTTACATAGGATTATCTCTACTAAAAATAAATAATGTTTTTCAAAACATATGCTTACTCATGATTTCATGCATGATATGCATAAATGTTCTTCTTACGCTTATGTCAGTGCAGCTTAACAGCTCAAAGTTCTCTTAGTGCTTCTATGTAGATAACGAACTTTACCTAATTAGACCACACATTACCACTTCCAAGATCTATATATCTTAAATTACCACCATTGAAAATTTCAAACTTTATTAGGACCTTCCGTCCTACGTCCATAAATTCTTATCAAGAGTTAAAGATAAGCCAAGTTAGACTTCTCTCGTACTTATACTTACTCACCAGACTCGTCAATGTCATTCTTAAATAGGTCAAAATAACATACTAACCCTTATATTCTCATAGTATTTCTTACTTCAAACGCTTAGTCTGAATATTGGTGCAATCTTACATCAATTCCTAACAAAGCTCCTTACTATTACTCACCATTCGACTCAAATCTTTCTTAGGTCTTCACACGTAATTGTTCAACCGATGTCTTCCAAATAACTCAGGCTCTTCTCATTAAATCCTCGATATTAACCAATAGTCTCCGTACTGTGGTCAGTAGTTTTCATCCACTTATCGACCTTACCTTCTCTTTAGTTTCTTCATAAACATTCTCACATTTACTTCAGAGGGGAGGATGAGTACTCATGAAGTTTCCTAATTTTCAAAGCATTTAGGTATATTGCTAATCTCCTGCCTTATAATTCCCTATAAATTATCATGGTATATCAGAGTACTGAGTTAACTTTCTAAGTTTGGGGAAAAACATATATACATAAATTATTGGGGTGCTTTGACTAATACTACATCATGTCGACCACTTAATCGATCTTTTCTTATTTACTAATATGTCTATAGGTCATGGGGCATTTAACAATACTACATTATTTTAATCACTTAATTCACTTCTGGTATGTCAAAGTATTTACGCCATGTCCATATGGCCACTTCTTGGGTATCAACACTATATCATGTCATTCACTTATTCCACCTTTTCTCTTACTCTTGCCTCAATATAATACATTAACATTCCCTCGAGTTCCTTAGAGCGACATTACCCAAATTGTCTTCCTAATAACGTCAAGGTGGTTATAGGCCGTCATAATTCAGGTAGAATGCATATTCATCACAACTCTATATGTCTCATTGTGGTTCATCATGAAGTTATGAAGGAACATCATAATGTACAAAACAATAGAGTTTTAGCCAAAATCTCAAAATAAGTTATATTTACCAGGGAAATATCCTAACCGTACCTCAATCGCTTCAAAAATTCGTCCTGATAAGTCATATTGCTTGAGTGTGGGGGCAACTTAATCATCGTACCAACATCTAAGGCTTATTCGGCTCGGTTATCACGTTGAGTGGACGAAGTTAGGTTCAGTTTCTCTTAATTTATCCTCTTCCTCACTCTTACTCTCACTCACATATATGTACACATATGTCTATATCAAAATATGACTTGGTGGGTATTTATAGTATTTTTAGGGTGGAATACAAGCTAGGGTGTTGCCACTTGTCAACTTCTCATTTCCATATAAATCAGTCGACTGATTTGGAAATTAGTTGATAGATTTCTAGCTTCATGGCCAAATTGTCACATGTTCAAATTTTGGCGTATGGAGGTTTTATAACTTATCTGGACAAGTGTTACTCTCAAAATACCTCATCGACCAAATTATTCATAATATTTTACTGATCAGTCGATTGATTCTTCAATCAACTGATTTTTCCTTTCAATCGATTGGTTAAGGAAATTCTGTCTGTTACAACTCTCCACAAGTAATTGGAACTTTGTCCTAGAAGTTCAAGGTAGTCTTTACTCTATGGTCGGACCTCTAGTATAGAGTTGTAACTAAAGTTTATGGTTTATCAAAGTTTCTCAATCAGTTATCATCAATTAGGTTTCTCACGTCTCGCAATCCTTATATAGTTTGTCTGAAGGTCATTTGATTACAGTATTTCTAATCATACCTAGGGGTCTACTTTAAAGTAACTTGGCGACATAAATCTCCTTTTTCAATATGCAGTAATGTATGAATAACTTTATAAATTACTTGAAAAGTGTATATGTATACCTCTGGGCAACATACATTTGGCCCCCTGGCTAAGTTCACTATGGACTTATATCATAGGGCTAGAGAAGGTCTATCATATTCTAGATTTGAGGTACTAACCCATTCTGAAATCTTGTTATTTTCTACCATTCTGTCTATAAAAACTCTTGGGCGTATCTACCAAGGTTCTCAAACTCTCAATAATATTCGAAGATGGTATGAAGTCCTTGGTATAGGTTAAGAAAATGTTGTCGTCATTCCTCGTTCAAAGTATAATTGCAGTAACGTTGTTTAAAAAGTTGTTTAAATCTATCCCACAACCATATCTTCTCCCAACTAATGCCATAATGTTCCATTGTCGTATCATGCCACCATGCCGTTGTTTCATCTCGTAAGTAGCATATCATCATCTCAAGTTTCTCCCACTTCTTAGTTATGTCTGTGTCTTGAAATGTTGTCTCTAGTAACGTTATCCATCGTGGTGTGCTTGTCAGATCCATACCCGCTCGAAAATTTGGAAGTAGTATGTTAGCAATTCACATCTGAGCATTAATAATGGCTTATCCTTCTTCATTATAATAACTTACTTGCCCTATTGAGTTCCACATCATCTTTCAAATTGTATGCATTTTCGTCATTTGATAAAATTCGAAAATCCAAGTTTCGTACGCATTGTGGGACGTTGGGCCATGTAGAGGATTAGCTTACACAGATTCTCCCTAATCTATATCCTCTTATTCTTCCTCATCTACTCTTTTACCCTCAGCTAGTTCTACTAGTTCATTATTGTCTTCAGGTTCGAATTCTTCAGGATCCTCTCCTTGATCTTCTTCGTCATCTCTCATCAAATTATTTATGAGTCCAAAATTGTTGGTAAAATTATCCTGTCCATTCCCATTCCCTAGGTCTTCCTTTTCTTATTCTAAGTTAGAATCTATCAGAATTTCCTCGGGTCCATTCCCAAACCCTGCTTTTGGCCAATGTTAGTTGTACCCAATCTTTTCTCCTCAATATTCTATGTTACAAAAGAAAATCCCCATAGGTAAATGCCAATACTAACTACATGAATGCTCATGCTCTTTTGTAAAGTATGCACTTCCCGTCTTGTCATCGAAATTTTTGAATTTGTATCCTAATTTTTTCTCTATCATATTTTGTCTATTCCTTGCTATCGTCATCATATTTAACTCCCATCTCAAGGTAGTTGGTTACTCATTTTCAAGTGTCATAATCACCCATACTTATAACACTTTAATTATTGCATAAAATTGCAAAAAATAAGAGTGTTAGCCTTGATTAATAAATAAAATTATTTGAAATTCGATGTACGTAACACGCTTTATTTCGATAATAAGGTTTTTTACGTGCTTTTCAAGAAATCGGTATCAAATAGGCTAAGAAATCTACTGTTGGAATTTGTCAAGAATCTACGATCAGAAAAGACTACACATAGGAGTACTTGAGAGATTGATACTCGATATTCTTACCGAGAAAACTATGGCAATGTCTTAGTACACTTGCTAAGTAAAAATATACACATTCTAGGTTCAGTCAAGTTTTTATTTCCGTTACCGGTAACTGCCCTTGTAACGGAGTGCTAAAAAATTTAGAATCACCATTCTTTCGGTCAAATTCGATTTTTTTTCCTGTAGCGTGTAATTTGTAGAAGTCCAAAATTCCACCTTTTACACGTTTATAGCAATGACTATTGCAAAAAAAGACCGGCTCTAGTTCGTCTATGCCAAATTTGATGAGTTATTATGGCGACGATGATAATAACGCCCCACCAAGATTTGATTACTACGGTGGCGGTAATTTTCCTAATAATTCTCCTCCTCTTCCTTCTAATCCTCACGGCGTGCCACCTCCCATCCCCGGTTACCAAATTCTTCTAGATATTCCACTTGGACTTACCTTGGCTCAATAGTAATCATTTCAAGAGTATATCGCTATGAATCAATCGCCACCACCTCTCGTTCATCATTCGGCATCTCTGCTTATAAATCTCTTCTATCTTCCTACTTCAGACGTACTTCAGCCATTGAAAAGATGCATACCCTTATGTATCATCCTACCCGAAATTCAATACGAAGGTTTCAAATTCAAGGCGGGGATTATCCAATCTCTTTCGGAATTCAAAGGCTTGGAAGCCGAAAGTGCATATAACTTTATCAATAATTTCGTTATCATTTTTTGGAGATCCATCAATTGAAACCGATATCATATGCCTTTGGCTATTCCCTTTCACTTTCAAAAGCAAAGCCAAAGCTTGATTCAATTCACTTCCTTCTTTTTCTATCAGCACTTGGGATAAGATGCAATGAGTGTTCCTAACCAAATACTTCCCACATCATCAAATACTCAAATATCAAAAGCGCATCTCTCAATTCACCTCTCCACCATCCTAGAAATTTTTCCAATATTGGGAACGTTTCAAAGACTTTCTTGTCCCCACTATGGTTATGACAAATGGTGGTTGATCAAATTCTTCCATACATCGCCAAGTGCAAAATTGAAGCAAATGATTTTCTCCATATATGGCGGAAATCTTTCCAAAAAGAACACTGCAGACAATTGGCAATTCTTCGACAATCTCATTGACGAATCCCGAACTTAGGAGAATTCACCTGTCAAAGTTTCCAAGTTATCATTTTCAAAAGATGTTCCGACAAAATGAGGTGTTCGTCACGCTAACGAAGCCGATAAGTGGACGACAAAATGTGTTGCCTTAGAAAAGATAATGTAGGTAATGGGAATTGAGAGGGTGAATGCGGTAACAACTCTTATTTTTTCTATCACTCATGCCTTTTACCAAGGTGACGAGCACAAAATAGAGGATTTCAATTAAATTATTGTTATGAAGGATGTGTGGTACGAGCAAACTCAGTCTGCTCAATATGTCCAACAAAAACCTTATCAAAACCAAGGGAAGGAGAATCCTTTTGTGCAAATGTATAATCTGGGGTGGAGGAATCACTGAACTTCTCATAGAAGAATGAGGCTCCATCGCCTCAAAACTTCCAATACAAGCCTTCTGGGCTAGGTGTATATGCCTCTCCTTTTTATTGACACAATGAATCGTAGGCACTAATGTCCGATCCTCAAGTTGATAACTTATAGAAGATTATTACTGAGATATTTTGGAACCTAAATGAGCTTATCAAAGATCTAGGTAAACCGGGCATATGACAACTACCTACACAACCCAAGCAACACTCGCCTAAGCAAGTGCAAGTTACCGAGATGATCACTTCATGACAAGTGCCTCACGAGCATGTAAATATGGTGGAAGGAAGGAGAGGAAATAGTTGAAAGTTCAATTTCTAAGGATTTGATTAATGGTTGGATCAATCTAAAACGGAAAAATCAACTCTAAAGAGTTGGATCGATCTGATTGTCATTGCCTAAAAATCCCATATTTCAATCGATCAAAGTATTACTTCGATTGATCTAAATTCTAAATTTCTTTAAAATGAAAATCAATCCTTATTTTGATCATCTGATAATCTATTTATTCCCCAAAATAAAATATTAACTGATAAAATATCTAAGGGACTAAGTCAAGAGTTGGAATAAAAAAAAGTGGTTGGTACTTGGGAATAAGAAAAGCCTGATGTAGTTGTGTACGTTCCGAAGCCACCGTTAATTTAACGGTTAGCTCCACCGAAGTCCACTATTCAAAAAGAAATCTTTGACATGCTCAAACAAGTCAAAGTAAATTTCCCCCTTCTTGATCCGATCAAACAATACTTGTCAAAAACTAAAAGGCTTAATGAAATATGTAAGGGTAAAAGTAAGATCAACGAAAATGATCGCGCATACCTTACCAAAAATGTGAGCGTTATTTTTCAATCATACATCATGCTAAATATTAGAAACCCATATGTCCTTCTATTGCTTATATGGTTAGAGAATTTGCAATTAATTATGACATGCTCGATCTAGGGACTGGTGTAAACCTATTATCATATTCGGTTTATAACCAATTGGGTTTAAGGGAACTCAAGCCTGTCAAGATGATATTGCATTTTAGTAATGGGGAATGTAAGGCTGCAAAATGGGTAGTTGAAGATATTCTTGTATAAATGAACAAGTTCATCTATCCCGTTGATTTTGTGGTATTGGATATCAATTTTGAACTAACTCCCATTCCAATTATTCTTGAACAACTATTCTAATGCTTTAATCAATTATCGAAATGGTGTAATAGAGCTTTCATTTGGCCATATGAAAGCGGCGCTAAATATTTTTGATATCCAACCATCGAATGACACGCCTAGTAATATGGGGAAGAATGAGCTTGTTCTATCTTGTGCACCCATTTCATGAGATCGGCGAGATAAACTTGTATTTGAGAACCATGAGATTGGAAACTCCTTAGAAGGTGGAGCGTGGATGACCGATGCTTTAAGAGACGAGGATTTAGCCTCGAAAGAGACTATATTTCCAACTAAGCTGGGAGATGATGACGATAGGATGGTAGGTGGAAGTACATCTAGGACTAAAATAAACATATATGCCGTGCAACCACCAAAATGAGTAGATCGTAGTGATCCACTCGATTACAGTTAGGCGTATACTCAAGGAAGGTGTCCTTGCACATAGCATTTTCCTTCTCTTTATTTTTTGTTTTTTTGATTAATTTTGGAATCTAGTCTCATTCCTTTTGTGAACATGAATATATGGGCTATGCATAGTTTAAGTAGGGGTGTGTGTACAATTATACCAATGTTATAAAAACTCGGGAAACTTTTTGTTCAAAATTGTTCGAAATTTGGGATTTTTTTTCAAGTTTAGTCCCAATTTTGTCCTTGGAACCTAGCTTTATATTGTGCTTTAATAACACATTGATATAATTGTAAGTTGTAGGTCTTGTTTTTATTTTTATTTTTATTTCCCTTGTGTTTGTTTTATTTTGATTTCTATATATTAGGAATAGAAGCAGTTAGCTACTGATGGCCTATCACGTTTGTTTTATGGTAGCTTCTTTGGCTAATCTCTATTATCGTAATCATGCATGTATTCTATGTTACATTTGCTTATCTTTTTATGCTATGGTTGTGAGCCATGATTTCTCCTTATTTTGATACTATATGATATGATGATCGCATTTGTTGTTTAGTACACAATAGTTGATATTGCAGGTTTGACGATGAAAGATGCACTAAATGGAATAGGATACCAAATAAAGTATATATTGACACGCAGAAGCAACTTAGTATATGTTCTCGTCTCCTTTCATTACAATTTCTAATTTTTTTTCGTTATATTTCATGTTGTCTCTATCTAATGTTGTTGTAGGGACCATTTGATCGTTTTGTTGGTAGGGAGAAATAGTAACAAAAATGATAAACATTAGATTGGGAGGATTCAAGAATAACTATTGCATGTGTAATGAGTTCTAAAAATTCACGAAAACACTAACATGTTTCAAGTTATAGCATAAAATAAAATGTAGGACTAGTTTACTATCCCTTTCTTAATGGCCATACAAGTACATTGGGTTCGAAAATCTAGTAAAGTTTGAAAGCTCTTTGACTTAGTTTAAAACCTTATGAACCAATTTCTTTGAAAAAAATAACTCGACTTATTCATTTTATAAAGGATACATGTTCCTAACATCACTTTTCAAAATTATAAAATCAAAAGCCAAAAGGCTAAAAGTGGTTGAAGATGAAGAGATGACAGAGTCCGACGATGGTAGAAAAAAAATATAAATAAATAAAAGAAAAAATGGATGGAAAAAAAAGGGGTCAAAAAAGAGAAAATAAGTTACTACTATTGAAATTTTGTAATGGAGCATCACCGGAGAGATGGGGTTATGAATTTAAGTCGAATGATGTTACATTGACAATCATTTCAAAATTTGAAATTTAGAAAGTTTACTTTGAGTATCCTTCCAAAAATTTATTTTGAGTCATATTTCAAAAAATAAATTGGTTTCATAAGTGGTCTGTTTAATTCATAGAGAATTAACTCTAGCTTAGCTTGATTTTCCTCGAGTAATCGAGATTAGGTGATGCAATTCGAACCTAGTTAAAGTTGTGTTTATTTGGATTCGGGATGGACGACCGAGTTAACAAATTGACTTAAGCAACAAATTCATGAATATTTTAGTGTCTTGAGTATTATTAAAAATTTTCAAACTCATTCATTGTTTTTTTTTTTCATTACTCAGGACTAGCAATGTCTAGGTAGGGGGTATGATTAGTATATAAAATTATATAAAATAAGAGTGCAAGCCTTGATTAATAACTAAAATTTTTTGACATTTGATGCATGTTATGTGCTTTATTTCGATATTATGGATTTTCACGTGCTTTTCAAGAATCGATGTCAAATTGGCCAAGATAGCTACTGCTGGGATTTGTTGAGAATCTACGATCAGATAAGCCGTTTGAATACTGAAAGACGAAGATAAAAAAACTGACAAATTAATTATACTGAAGAATTATTGAAGCAAACAAGCTGGCCTAATTTTGCATATTTGGATGGTTCGACCGATCAAAGTACTGGATTCAGATTTTTTTTCTCAAGTTTCATCAACTCTTATTTTGTTAACACTTAACCTCACCCCTAATCCACCTATGCTAGCCATCATCTAATACCTAATTTGTTGCTACAACTCAAGCCTAAACACTCAATTTCACCTCTCACCGGCCAAAGACTAGCTTGGATGATGGTTAAAGTTGATGATTATAGCTAAGTTAACATTCAACCTTAAAGGCTTATTCAACTCTTGAACATTTTTTGGGTCATTCTAAACTTCATTAGATAGTTGTAGTTTTCTTTTTGGGGAGCAATTTTGCTCGCCCTTCTCTCAAAACTTTTCGATTTTTTTCTTCTTCTTTTCTTTTATTTTTGTTGTTGTTTTGGGTTGAAGAAGGACAAAAATTTTCTTTCACTAGTTGTAATTTTAATTTCAAAGTTCATCCAAGTTTATAAGTTAATTTCTTCCTTAAATTATTGCTTAAGTTATTTAATTTTCATGCTTTGTTTATTATAATTGTTGTTTTTAATTAATTGCAATGTTTTACATTTTTCATGTCTTGTTTAAATTACTTGCCATGTCTTCATTCTCAAGTCTTAATTTAATTATTGTAATGTCTACATTTTTTTATGCTTTAATATAAATGTTGTTATGTTTATGTTATTATGTTAGATTAGTTTAGTTCTTGCATTGGGGATGAAAATAGGTTAGTTGTACCCCTGAATACCTTAATTAATGAGAACTTTTTCATAAATTTTAAGCTAGAAAAATTGACTTATAAAATCTAGGATTTTCGAAACTGTCGGAAGTAATTTTGAAATTGCCTAGGCATAGTTATGGAGTTTAACACACTCCTGATAGCATATTAGGTCGAGATAATTAAATAAGAAACATCCATAATTTTTTAGACAAGTTTAGTAGGTACTTATCATTTAAGGGAATCTTAATCCGATAAATTATTTTAGTCTAAAAATCTAGAAGTTTTGACCCTATCTGAGGTAATTTAGAAATCATCTAAGCATAGTTAATGAGTCTGACACGCTCCCACTGGGATACTAGATCAAAATAAATAAGATAATAAATGCTTCGTGATTTTCTAGACTAATTCAACATGAACTCATCATTTAGGGTAATTAGGGGCAGAAACTAATATATCGAATTTCCTGTCATATGCAAGATTATTATTTTTTTATTCTCATTTTATTTGTTAAATTGCAAATTTAGTTGTAGTAGAAAAGCTTTCCAGTATCGGGAAAATCCATGGAGAAAGTAAGAGTAGGATTAACTTAATTTGTTTAATAATTTTAAAATGAATTTACACGATAAGATTGTGTGATTTGAATTTTATTAGTATTTCCACTACGTATAGGAGTCTTTGAGAGATTGATACTGGGTGTTCTTACCGAGAAAACTACAATAATACCTTAGTACACTTGCTAAGTAAAGTTCTACACATTCTAGGTTCAGTCACATTTCTAACGTCATTATCGTTGTACCATAGACTCCATGCAGTAGCCAAGAGCTTTATCAACTGTCCCAGTCCCATAGTGGAGTGAATTTGTGCAGAGACCCTCTACTATAGGCCTAGTAAGTTGCTATTATTGCCAGCCTTTCGTCTTTTTCCTATCAAAACTTATTTGTAGAAATTTCAAAGGCGTGCTCTTTTATCTTGGATCCATACTTGCTCAATTGTCAATACCTTATGTCCCTTACTAAATCGAACTATATATCTTCTCCTCATAAACTCCTAATCTCTTATTCAATAACTTAATTTCTCATGTGACTTCTAAATCTTCAAAAGTCTTCTCATTTTGGGTCATTATTCCTAACGAGTTCAACTTAGCGTAGGAGATTTAAAAATTCAAACCTTCCTTTATTGCATACATCTCTAAAACTAATAAAAAGCAATCCGGTATGTCTAAGCCCAACTCCATTTGTTATCTAATTACGACCAATACTACATTAACCTATCACCCAAGGTCAACAAAGGTCAACGTAATATGGTTAGTTCTGATACCATCCTATCACGCCTCAAATCCTGTAGGACCTGGCACATAATCTATATGCAACATGTCACCATAATATATAAAAGGGTATAAGTTACTAATTTGAAAAACAAAACTTCAACTTTTTTTACATTACTATATTACAAAACTAAAGTCATAAAATTACACTGATTATAAAAGTCTAGTTGCTTATAACTACCACAATCATAACTATTTAGATATATCTTACATATGTACATGAACTCAAATAGGCTGATGAGGCCCAAAACTACCTTCAAGAACTATAACTCCCCTACTGAACTCTTCATTCCTCCATCATCTTCTAGCAAGTGATCATACATAAAGAAGGATCAAACATTCACAGTTCTCTTGTTTGCTAGTTTCCAAATCACATAAACATAGTAGATGCTAAGGGAATTTTTCAAGTTAAAATAACATGCTTATCGATTAAGATATCAAAATAACTTTTGAGTTAAGAAAACTTTTACAAAATCATAATCACTTAACAAATTCTTCTTTATCAACACCAAATTATTTGAAAATCTCATTTTCTTTTCATCGTTCCGTATACCTTCGCAATCACGTCAACTCATACTTATTAGGGCCCATGAATATATGTCAAAATGTAATGACGCTCGAGAAGATAATATCTCGAAACCCGAGAATACGTACCCCTGAATTTTAATGCATAAGGCCTAAGAACACGTACCTCGGGAGCTAATGCACAAGTAGATACCCCTTTACACTCAGAACAACTAGTATGACCCTACCAAATTAAGTTCGAGGAGAAAGATGTATGTCCCTTAAGTTTAGTTTCAACAATCCTCAATTTTGAAATTTATAAGGACCATCTTGGTTCTAAGTTTTTAAACTTCATAAAGGATTGTCTTTGCTAAAAATAAAGAATGTTTCCTAACAGACATCCGTACTCATATGCAAATATCTTAACTCTTACTCACACTCAAAGCTTCCATAGGTATCTGTTTTTGAGCTACTTAACGAATTACATCGCCGTTCCGCACCATGTATCTATGGTGGATGAAAAATATTCACTTTATTTTCTTACAAATTTCAAGATGTATGCCTATTCATGATTTCATGCATGATATGCATAAATGTTCTTATGATATCGCCAATGCAACTTAACAACTCAAAGTTCTCTTAATGCTTTTATATGCATAACGAATGTTACCCAATTAGACCACACATCACCGCTTCTAAGATCTGCGTATCTTAACCCTCCACCATTGAGAAATTTCAATCTATTTTAGGCCCTTCCGTCCTACGTTCATAAATTCATATCAAGAGTTAGAAAAAAGCCAAATTAAACTTCTCTCGTACCTACACTTACTCACCAGACTAATCAATGCCATTCTTAAATGGGTCTAAATAACATACTTACCTTTAGATTCTCATAGTATTTCTTACTTCAAACGCTTAGTCTAAATATTGGTGCAATCTTACATCAATTCCTAACAAAGCTCCTTACTATTACTCACCATTCAACAAATTTTTCCTGGGTCTCCACATGTAATTGTTCAACCGATTTCTTCCAAATAACTCAGGCTCTTCTCATTAAATCCTCGATATTAACCAATAGTCTCCGTACTGTGGTCAGTAGTTTTCATCCACTTATCGACCTTACCTTCTCTTTAGTTTCTTCATAAACATTCTCATATTTTCTTTAAAGGGGGGGATGACTATTCATGGAGTTTCCCAATTTTCAAAGCATTTAGGTTTATTGCTAATCTCCTGCCTTATCATTCCCTTTAAATTATCATGGTATATCAGAGTACTAAGTTAACTTCCTAAGTTTGGAAAAAGCATATATACATAAATTATCGGCTGCTTTGACTAATACTACATCATGTCGACCATTTAATCGATCTTTTCTTATTTACTAATATGCCCATAGATCCTGGGGCACTTAACAATACTATATTATTTTAATTACATAATCCATCTCTGGTATGTCAGAGTATTTACGCCACGTCTATATAGTCACTTCTTGGGTATCAACACTATGTTATATTATTCACTTATTCTACCTTTTTATCATACTCTTGCCTTATCATAACACACTACCTCTCCCTCAGATTCCTTGTAGCGACCATCTGAGTCTGTCTACTGATTTAGGAAATCAATCGACTGATTTCTAACTTCATGGCCAAATTGTCACATGTTGAAATTCTGGCATGTGGTGGGAGTTTTGCCACTTGTCTGGATGATGTCACTCTCAGAATACCTCATCGACTAAATGAGTTGACATATTTTACTAATCAGTTGATTGATTATTCAGTCGACTGATTTTTCCTTCTAGTCGATTGGTCAAGGAATTTCTGACTGTTACAACAAATTCTATGACATTAACACATTTTTAACTCGGATCAACATTAATAATTGTTTGCAACTCACAAATTACTCAACCATTTCATTAAAAGAAAAGCTTAGAATAAATAAATTTATAAGTTTAGGTGACTTTGCTAATTGATTTAAATTCAAAATTTAATTAAAATCACAGAAGTTTGGTTTGAGAAATTTTTTGGCTTAATATTTTGAAGAAATATAATGAAGTAGTTGCAAATTGAAAATATTAAATAGCGTGGTCAAATAAAAAAGTTAAATAATACATAATATTTAATTACAAAAAATCAAAGTACATTATTAGTATTAGCATAGTAAGCAGTTTTTTTTTTTGTATTTCATCTTAATATATAATATAGCATGCTAGTTCTATTAAAGAAAAGGGTAAATTACACTTTGCCCCCATGAGTATTTGACAATTTTATTTACACCTAGAGGTTTCTGAAATTACAAATTGCCTCCTCAAGGTTTCTGGTAAACTAACATATAGCCCTCTGAGTTGACTTTGAGTTAACTCACACTATTACAAAAGCTGTGATATTCCAAAATTGCCCCTTTTCATTGAAATTTTTGGAAAGAACAAAAAAATATTTGCAAAAAAAATGCTTAAAAATACAAATGATTAATCAATTCACTGCAAAATAATATTTGTTGAAAATTCAAATGAAAACAACTGGTTGAAATGAAGTTGAATAAATAATAACCCAGAATAGCGTTCATCTTCAAAATATACAGGAGAGACAAAAAAAAAAAAAAATTAAGTCCTCCAAGATAGAAATTGAGATTCCACATAGATTTAATTAGCTCCTTTGTTTTGAAAAGAAAAAGCTATAAGCTGAGAAAAATTCCAACTGTTTTGCTTTTATCCACCTATTCTCTTTCTATAATTATCTTTAAATTATTGCATTTGTTACCTTAATCTTTATTTTGCAACCTTCCGGATCAGGATGAAAAGCAAGTAAATAAATGGATTTTGTAATTTTAGAAATTTATGCAAATGAGTTTTCTTGTGACTGATTGTAAAGTCCGTGAAGCTAATATCTTGGAAGAATAATTAATTTCTGCCACCGCAAGCCGTGTCACTGTGTGACTTTGGTATATATCTTAAAAATATTTATCAATTATTTTAAATGTTATAATGCGAATAGTATTTAAAGTGAATTAATGTGAAAAATATTAGTCCAATCATATATTTAACGTGATACAAAATCTCCCAATATAAACAGAACAGGGAGGAAAATAAGGAGATAAGTACAAAATATTTGAATAATAAAATACTTAATGAGAAGATAATGAATTAGTAGTACAATTCCAATCAACTAGTTTCCTCATAACAGTAGGGATTTTTAGATAAGTGTATTTAGATATGCTAGTAAGACATTACTGGCGATCTTCTAAAATAAAAATATATATTTTTTTGTCATTCAAGTTATCTGACTTTTTTATTGTTTTCCTCTTATTTTCGGCCCTTTTTCTATAACCACATTTTTATTCTAAATTAACATTTACCAAGCAAAAAACTAAAGTTGGAAAATGTTGGGAAATTTATTCATAATACTTAATTCACAATAGTTACTTTATGGGTATGCAAATTGATCATCTCCCGATAGAGTAGTTATCTCTTACTCCAAAAACACGGTGTTGTTGTGGCACGATTACTTTTTAACAGCCTCATATTATTTACTTTGATTCTTTTAAGTATCTTTGAGGCTTTGACATTAAATTCGACAATATAATCTTCTAAAATCCATTTATAACAGCCAAAACCGTTATTAAACCACCGTACTATGAATACACTAATAACTTATTTATTTTATATAGATTTTAATAGGGGCGGATCCAGAAATTTGAATAGAAGAGATGAGCAAAATCTATATATAAAAAAATAAAATTATTTTTAAAATGTGAAAATCTTAAATTTGTTTTAGTACTCATTTCAACTCATCAAAAGTATAATTTTACGTCATATTTTAGTTTGAAACTCTATATACACTTTAATAAAAAAAATTAAAGATTTTATCAAAAGTACGATAATTTTTTTAAATATATGATAAACTTTATCAAGATATTAAAATAGAATTATCTAATTTTGATAAATTATAGTAATAAATAAGATCAGTTTATAAGTTTTTGAAAAAAAAAATAAAAAAATATCTTATATAGAAAGAGAAAATAAAAATGTATAATGATAGTAAGATAGGAAATGTAATACAACTAAATTATTTTTTAAAATAGTTTTGAAATTATATAAATATAAAAGTATTATAGTAAATCACTAATTATAAGGCCAACACACAAATAATAATCCGTATATATGCTAGAAAATAATATTAGCCCAATTTTTTTAACAATCAATATAAATGATTTAAAGGAATAAAGCTCTAGAATATAAGAATTTAAATGATAGTCAAGGATTCAAATCTGTTGGCCTCTGTTTATGAGTGCAGCGCGCCTATCATAATATGTACCATCTTTAAATTTTTATTTAATTTTAAAAATAAATATATTTTTTATTTATAAATAAAAAAAATTTAATCATAAAAAAATTAATTTTTAATTCTTGGCCCGAACAAAAGGGGCAATTGCCCCCCTTGCCTCTATATGCATCTGTCATTGCTTACCACACATCCACCTCAGCATACGCATCTCTACTATATTCATCTTATTTTATAGTAACTCAAACACTCACTTTCATACAATAAAGTTGGTCGACTGCGGTCTTATAAAATTTTCCTTTCAACCGTAGTGACATATTACAGTCACATAAAACTCCGAATGCACTTTTACACTTCATTCATCCTACTTAGATTCTAAAATTGACATCTCTTTTTATCCCACTGTTACTTTGAAAAATTGATCCTAAATATAAAAAATGATCAGTCTTTGGCACTACCTCCCTAGCTAAATTAATTACATTTAGATTCATTATAGGTTATCTACCTAAATAACACTACATATATTCAGTTTTTAAACTATTAAGCTTAAAATCACAAGATTCTAAAATATGGCCCCACAATTCCACACTTGCAAGGCTAACTTCATGCTTGTCCTATTAGTAACCATAGTTAAGGTGATTTTTTTCAATTACACTAGATTCATCCATCAACGTAGGATATTTTGTTGCATTTTCTAAATGTGCTTAACGCACATGTAACGTCCCAAAAGTTCAGAAAGAATTTTTTGTATTTTAATAATATTATATTATATGATGTAATATTATTGTTTTGCATTATATGCCATGATAGTAGTGTTTGCCATTACGACTACAGGGTTCAACCCTTGGGTGTTGGTAAACACCCCAATAGAAAATTTTATTGGTTGGTTGTTAGTAAGAAAAAGTTATTCTAGCCAGAGGTGTTCTGGTACACTAGGAGGGTGTACTGTTACACCAGATTAGTGAGAAAGCGGATTCTGGTATAGAGCACACTGGAAGCCATCATACCAAAGTGGTGTAACGATACTCAGTGGTATACCGGTACACCAAATTGGTGTACTGTTATACTAGATTAATGAGATGAGTTAGTAAGATTCAAGGCACAGTGCAAAACCGTCACACCAAAGTGGTGTA
>MKEJ01005896.1:0-20354 GCA_001753735.1 Embelia ribes | reverse complement strand
TTAAATTTGGAATATAATAATGATTTTCATGGGTTATAATAATATTTATCTATCATTTAGAGGAAAATTGAAATTTTCATTTGAATTATGATAACAAATAATTAAACTAAGATCTGATTCCTCTTTTGTTACGAAGTTTTAAAAAAAGTAAACCAATACTAAGTTTCAACCACAAATATTACTATCGGAGTTTAACTAAGTGAATAAAATAATAATTTTCATTATACATGAAGAAATAATATTTTTTTATCGAAAATGAAATCTTATGAAAAATGGTACGTGCAACGCACGTGACATCCATCTAATCAAAGCAAATGATTGCAGGCCTTATTTGTAGCACCATGGACAGAGTATAAAAGGTAAAGGGATAGACCTCTCTATGCCTTGTTGATTCATCCTTATCATATTTTTTATGGTTGTATTTTTGTCTAGGTTATATCAGGAATGGTAATACGCATGTCCTATTATAATAATGATATGCTAATCTATAGCATGCGGCTCAGCTGGTTGAGGCCAAAGCTCAAAAGGAGATAAATTGCTAGTGCGAAAAAATTGACCTTCTTTAGGAAGAGCCGTCTTCTACTAGTTCCGTCCATACCGCTGAGTTGGCCCGTAAAAGATGAAGGGGGAAGTGGATCGTGCCCTCGCTAGCTGTGATGCTGCTAAGGCTGCTCAGAGGGCAATCGAGGCTGAGAGGTTATCATTGGAAGTTGATCGGGACACTCTCCAGTAGTGGATGATTGAGGACACCACAATTAGAAGAAGTTGTACAAAAAATGGCCCGCAACTTTTACTGGAAAGGTTTGGAGTTAGTGCATGTACCTGAGGATAGTCCTCTATGGGAGGCAAGTTCGGTCCCCTTCACTGATTCTGACTCAAGTAGGATGGGTGGAAGGGCTTTATTTTGCTTGGAAAGAGTTAGAAATATTGAGATGTAGTTTTAGGTCTTCTTTGGATGGCGTCCGTCATCTTTGTAATAAGATTTGTGAATGAATGAAATGCTTAACATTTTGCTTCCTTCTTAATTACTTATGGTTTGGATGTATTCTGAATGTGTGTGGGTACTTTTTTTCCTATAGGATGGAAGCGATTCCCCTACTCCCCATTCTCTAGTTGACAAAAGAGTTATCCGACCTAGGTGAAGGTTAGATTAGGGAATTTTGGTTGTAACTGGTAAAGCTGGCAAACTCTCCTAGTTTTACTAGATCCTAACCAGGGTTCATCATCCCAATTTCTTAGTTTTATTATGGCGATTGAGATTTTGTGAAAGGTGTTTTATTATGAGTTGTATCCCTTTATTTAGAGAAATAAGGAGTTGAGGGCATCTTTATATGAAGCTGAAATCACCATGATTGAACTTGACTGCATTGTAGCTTATTTTGAAGGAGAATATTTTTTAGATAAGAAGGATGAAATAAATGCCAAGGTGATTGACTATCATCGACAGTTGAGGCATGCTTGACATTTAGTAGATGAGGATTTAAAAAAGGAAGGTGGCGATGGATCACCGAATTGAGTGGTTACAAGATTTTACCCGACTCTGCTAGAAGGTGGACCAACTCAAGAGGTTACAACAGAGGTGTTCACCTTACATCAACAAGTGAAAGTACCAAAGGAGTATCAGGTGATGGCCAATGCTAAAAATGTAATTATTTCCATCTTCAAAAGTTTAAGGATATAACTAAAAGACTGAAAGCCAAAGTCGATGATTGTAATTCCTTTGCTCAGGGCGTTGTTTCCTACTTTAAGGCATTTAATCGTGTTATCTTCTACATAAAAAAATTCTATTTGGGCTGTTTATTCTAAGGTAAGTCCGAACAATCGGGACCATTTTTTTAAGACGTGCTGTGATAAATTGGACGAAACCCTGGAATGGTTTGCCCAAGTGAAATAATTTCTTTGGAGCTTGATAAAAGATGGGTCTTCTACTCCTTTTGGATCTAAAGTTCTTCATGAGTTAAGTAGGGGCCATTGTATTGCTTAGGAACTCCTACCCTACTTAGCTGGAGTGTCTTCGATTCCCATAGTAGCTCGGAGAAATAGAAGTGCATGTCTAGATATAGTAGAGCTTTCCTTTATCTTGTTTAATTTTTAACTTTATTGTCAAACTTGTTGTATCATGTACTTGTACTATGTACTATTTGAACTTGAACTGGGCTTATTGTAGCATTCCAATTTTATTGAATAAAGAGTCTTTAAGGAAATGAGACTTTTATTTTCCATATTATATTATTGTTCCTTGTTTAAAAGTATGGTCATGCTTACTGAGTTGTCAACCAAGATGGCTTGGGATTATCTTCAGGGTAGTTATGCACTGAGGAGTTGATTGAGATGGCATGATCACTTCATCAGGAATATTTATACTCTGAAGAGTCTACCGATATGGCCTGGACTCGTCTTCAGGACATTTATACTTCGAGGAGTCTACCAAGGTCGCCCCTCAGGAAAATTTACCAATGTGGCTTGGGCTCATCCTCGGGACATTTATAATATGAGGTGTCTACAAAGGTGGGCTAGGCTCATCTTCAGGAACATTTATACTTTGATGAGTCTACTGAGGTTGCTTAGCCTCGTCCTTTGGGACATTTATACTCTAAGAAGTCTATCGAGGTGGACTGGGCTTATCCTCAGAACATTTATGAGACACTCATACAATGTGAACAGTATTATAAAGATAAAAAGGTTTCTCATTATTTAACCCGTCAGATGTTCATACTGACGCTATTACATAATTTCAACATAGTACTACTGATAGTACTTTTATAGGTTTGAGCGAGGGTTTCTCCAGGCGATCTTCTCGACAATAAGGGTTTTTTAGCTATAGGCATTGTTCTTGCAGAGACCAACTATTTCATATTGTCCAGGCAACCCGATGGGTCTTATAGTTAGAGAAAGTCAGAATTTGTCATGGGTAGGATCCTCCTTGTGCTGGGTGACCTTCTGCAATACTAGTTCGCCTAAATTGTATTGTCGATCTTTCACCATTTTATTGTTCGAGCTCCTCATCTTTTGTTGATAAGTTTCTATCCTTATCAATACTTATAAGTTTTTATATTTATCATTGCTTCTTCTCTCTTGGTATCAACCAGTACCAACTTTATTTGCCTCAAGTCATCATTATATCCCTTTTTTACAGCCTCATCTTTATAAGTAGGCAACCCAACCTTGAGGGGAATGACAGCTTCAATATAGTATATAATGTTGAAAGGGGTTGCTTTTATAGCTACCCTTGATGTAGTACGATGAGCCAAGATGACATTATATAGTTCTTCAACCCAATTTCCCATTGCCTGCTCCAATCCCTTCTTAATGCCATCCAAGATGGTTATGTTCAAGTTCTAGGCCTGTCCATTGCTTTGTGAATACAAGGGTGTGGAGTAGAAGTTATGATTTTTGTGCTTGGTAGGAAAGTCTTGGATCAGCTTGCAATCAAAGTTTATCCTATTATCAACCTCAAGTGTGTACGAGTATTCATAGTAGGTGATGATATGTCTCCAAATAAAGGTTTTCATATTTTTCATCCTGATCGTAATGGGTGGCACAACCTCAATTCACTTAGAAAAATGGCCAGTTGCCATTAGTAGATACCGTAAGTTTCCCTTTGTTAGAGGGAGTCACCCTATTAAATCTATTCCCTACTGGGAGAAAGGCTATACTGCTACAATTGCAACCATATCCTGAGCGAGTAGATGGATTTTAGGTGAGAACCTCTGATACTTATCACATATCTTCACATAGGCTATCGCTCCGGCTTGCATCTGAGGCCACCAGTAACCTTGGCTTACCACTTTATAATCCATAGATCACCAACCAGTATGAGCCTCACTTGATCCTTTATGGATATCGCTTAGTAGTGCTTCGACTTTAGTAGGGGTGTATGCATATGAGGTATGGATCCATGAAACTTCTTCTATACAAGACACCTTGTCTGGACTGCTAAAGGTTGATAGGTTTTTTCTATACTCTGATGGATTCCTTCTTCTTTTATGGTGCTTTGATATCCTAAAAAAAATCCAATAGTTTATCCATCCAGTTTGGCCCTAGAGTGTGTACTCCCATCATTCTGTGGAGCTCAATCATAATGCTTGGTTTTGATAGGTAATGAACAAGTATTTTCACTTCTTTTTCAATTGAGATAGATATGTCTACTGTACTAAGAGCATCTGCTTGGGAATTATGAGAATGGACGAACTGGTTAAAGGTGAATTCGTCAAATTCCGAAGATATCTCAATAACCTGCTTTAGATTTTTCTCTATCGTTCCCAACTTGGCTTGGTACTGCCCATGCATCTGTTCTACCATGAGCTGGGAGTCTGTATTGGCTCTGATTCTATGAACCCCGAGCACTATAGCGACCATGAAACCTAAGAGAATGGCCTCATATTTGAATTTATTGTTTGTTACCATGAACCGAACTCTGACAGAACTCTTTAGGATGTTGACCAATGGATCAATTAGTACAACCCCGATTCCCAATCCATTATTGTTAGCTGCTCCATCTACGAACAATTCCCATATTTTATCACAAGGATGAGAGAGCTAGATATTAGGCTCCTTAGTGATTTTGACAATAAAATTTGCGATAACTTGACCCTTGATGGTTGTCCGAGGTTTGTAAGTGATATGGTAGTTTCCAAGTTCAACAAACCATTTTGCCATTCTTCCTTATTGATCAGCCCTTCGGAACATGGACTGGGTTGAGTCTTTGGTGTAGACCATAATGGAGTAAGAATGGAAATATTGGGAAAGCTTTCTTAAGGCAATTACTAGAGCATAGACGAGTTTTCCAAGGGGTCGATACCGGGTTTCAGCCACCACTGGTATTTTACTTGTAAAGTAAATGGGTTGCTACTTAGTTCCTTCTTCTACGACCAATGCAGTGCTTACTATATTTTTTAAGACAACTAAGTAAACCACTAGGGTATCATTTTCTTATTTTATGGTCAACTTACCGGATTTATGACTTCAGTGCTTTGAAAGCCTTCTAGCATTGCTCTGTCCATTCGAACTTCCTTCCTCCCTTTATCGCTGTAAAGAACACTTTTTGTCGACAAATCTTCTAATAAAACGGTTTTAGACTGCAGCCACTCCAGCTAGCCTCTGTATTTCCTTAACTCTAGTTGGGCCTTGGAGGGTGATGAGGGAATTTTTTCGAGATAACTTGGCTTCAAATACCCCAGTGCCTAACGATGAATACTAAGAATTTTCCCGTCCCAACCTCGGAGACATATTTGGAAGCATTTAGCTTCAACTTGTAATTGCAGAGGGTTTAGAAAATGGTTTCAAGGTCCGAGAAATGGTCTGTTTTTTCCTGTTCATGATGACCATGTCATCAATATATACCCCTGTAATATTACCCATATGTGGTGCATAAATTTTGGTTATGGCTTGCTAATAAGTAAGCGCATCGTTTTTTAGCCCAAAAGGCATCACATTATAGCAATAATTTGCGGACACTCCGCAGGAAGATGTGCATTTTTTATCAGGCTCAAATATGATTATATGATGATACCTTGAGTATGCATTCAAGAAACTCACGCATTGAGCCGTGGCTGCGACGTTGACCAACTGATCAATCTTGGGCAGAAGGAAGGGGTATTTGGGGCAAGCTTTAAAAATATATTTAGTCAATGAAAATTCTCCATTTTCTATCTTTCTTTGGCACAACCACTATATTGGCCAACCAATTTGGGTAGTAGACACATCTCATATATGAGGCTGACAACAGCTTCTACACTTCTTAAGCAATTGCCTCTTGGTGTTTGTTTTTATAGGTGCAGTTATGTTGTCAGATTGCTCATAACTTAAGATTTACATTCAACCTATGACAGGTGAAGCTTGAATCAAGTCCCGACATTTCGGAGAAAGTCTAAGAAAAATTATCACTATTCTTTATAAGAAACACAAATAGTATTGCAGTTTCTTCCTCTCCTCAGGCAATTCGGCTCTGAGGAGAAAATAATGTTCCTCGTCTTTTCCCGGGATTTGCTTCTTAATCAAATCCTCCTCTACCTTCTTCCTCGGGTTCATACCCAATTTAGTTGGTTCTTTTCCCATCGAAGGTTCGATCTCTGGTGTTCTTCCTAATGTGCCGTGGTTGTTATGGGGTTTGGTTGATGATTCAATATTGGTTAAGGCACAGTCCTGAATGGTATCCTTCCCTTGGATAGCAGCATGTATATATTGGCTAAACTCATGTTGGTTGCTGCAGATAGTCTATATTTCCCCCAGGATGGGGTATCGGACCTTCTGGCTACCGCATTTAAGCAATGAAGCCAGGGCTGACCAATGATTCTATTATAAAGGGAAGAAACATCGATCACTAGGAACTCTTACCAGTTTATATGGTTCTTATTAAGTAATGACAACCAAACCTTTCGCATGGCTTTAACCTGCTCTAAACTAAACACAATGAGAGAAATTGGGGTAGTCAATAAGTCAAATATTGAAAGGCATAGCTTCAACAGTACGTGTGCAAACAATATGTCAACCGCCCCAACTCTATCAGTGAGAAAATGGTGTACGAGAATGAGAGACTCGCATCTTCAAAATCAGAGTCCGTAAACATGACGGGGTAGGGCGGCACACATTGTCATTTAGAGGAGAGAGTTCCTTGGAACTCGATAGTATTCACATAGTTCTGAAATTTAGTTCTTTGGTCAAAGGCACCTTTCCAATTGGGTATGGTGGCCAGAGCTCAGAGGTGCGAATAGTCAGGATTTCAGGCAAAGGTAAGGCCGACGGGTTATAGAGTGGAAGTGGCAGTACACCTTGATCATGTACTTGTTGAGCAACCCTCAGCTTGCCTAGTTATTGAGCTACCACCACAAGATCTGACAATTCGTTGTGGTGTGGTCATATTCTCGGTTGTACTTGCAATACTTTGACTTATCCATATGTTTAGGGGGATTTTGAGTTTTATAGGAGGGGTAAACCATCAATTATGTTTGATTTCATGGAATATCTCATAGTTGGGTCTGTTGAACTGAAACTGAGGATTAGGAGCCTAAGGCTCTCAACACTCCCTTGATTGTCACTTTTTTTTTAACTTTCTTGGTCCCCACATTCTGGACCTCATTCCAATTTCCCCCTTTTCTTAATCTCCTTTAAGATGTTTGTTAACCGTTGCGTCATCTGCTATAACATATTTGTCCAACCTAAGAAACAATTCGGTCATGGACTTAGTTGTCTTAGAGTGAAATGTGATATATGCCTCGTACTAAGGGTTCATGCAAGCAGTGATGCATCCCAATGAGAGTGTGTCATGCAACCTAAGAAACATTTCTTTCAATCGATGAAGTTGTAAATGTTGATGAAGCGGATGATGAAGTCATACAAGCTCTCATTTACCCCATTCCTCATATGCCTAAGAGCTCAAGGATCAAGCGCAGTTTTGAAGTTGGTGGAGAACTTTTCCATGAACTTCACCATTATTTCCTTCTAGGATCTAATTGATAATGGATGCTCTTGGTCTACACCATTTCAGGGCTACTTCTCCAAATGTCGATGAGAACATCTTACACATAATGTTCTCGTTTAAGCTCCTGGTAAACATTTGCTGACGATTGTATAGTAGATGAGTAATGAAGTCTGTAACTCCATCATATATGGTAAAAGTTGGGATCATATGGTTCAGCTAAAATTTCCGCACTCAAGGGTTGATCGGGCCATTCTTCTGACTTTTCTTTCCACCTGCTAGTCCACGATGGTTCGTGGCCGTTGGAAACAGCCGTACTACTCTTCTTTCTTTTTATCTCTTCTGTAGGAATTGTAACTCTGGCTTCGTCGAAGGTGTCCGACAGACAGATCGGGTTTGGCTATTGTTGTTGGCGTGGTATGATCTGATACGTCCCGAATGTTCGTCCCCAAGTCGTGCCTGTTTGTTGCAAGCCCTGTGCGGCCACCTTAGTCCACTTAACAGCCCTAGTTTGTGGAAGAGGTTCATAATTCTTAGGTACTTTGACTATAGGTTCGGTAAAGTATTCCTTATCTTCCTATTTTGAAGAATATTCCCCATCTTTGTTACCAAGTGGAATGTAACTCAGAGCACCAAGGAGTTGGTTGTTTGTGATTCATTACTCTGCAGAGAGGGTGCAAGAGGGGGTGATCTTTTTCTCACAACTGGGGGTAGGATATTCGATAGAGCGGATATTCGTGGCAAATGGTTTCTTTAATGAGATGAGGTTGCCCCTCTTTAAGGATGGGGATCTATGTCTCATTACCCTAGACCTCCAGAGGAACATGTCTAATTTTTACCTTTAAATGTATGAATGAAAAGACAACTCTCGGTAATAAGAACAGTATCAAACTATATCAGGAAAAGCATCACGGCACCGGAGTATAAAAATTATTACAGAAGAAATAGATTGCAAGAGTTCCCCTACGAGGTAATCCGTCACGATGACTTAAACAAAGAACAAAGAGGCTACATGTGGAGAAACAAACATTTCAAAAGATTTCTTGACTCGGAGAACCTCTAAAACATTTACATGTATAGCCCCTCGGGTACCCCCTCTTTCTTCTTGAACATAACCTTGTCTTTGGCCTTTTTGAAGTCTGCGTGAGTAACCTGTGGCACAAAGAAACAATTACAAAGAGAGCTGGCTCTAGATTGTGTGTGTGCGCCCCCCAAACGTACAAGCATAAGAATACATAATAAGTACAAAATATGAGCTCCATTCAACTACTTCAATCAACAAAATCCAAATTCAACTATAACCATTGTACCCAAGAGATGAACCCTACTTGATGAGACGACCACACTTCTAATACTTAAAAGAACTTGATTTTATAGTTACTAGCCATAAATACTAGAGCAACAGAAAACGAAATTTAGTAAAACTTCTCCCTTAATGAAAATTTGTCACTGAATTTATAAGAGTCAAAATAATTATTATTAGACTATTAGCCATGGAAACAAGTTCGATAGTCAACCAAACATGAAACGTATGAACAAACACCTCAATTATTAACCCCTATAATATGAAGTGGTAGCTATAACACCTTTAATTTTTGCGACCACACCAACCACACTAAATGGGAAGCCCATGCACAAACACATCCTTAAGCTCTCTCGAATTTTTTTACCAATTCAACTTCACAAAAAATCCGCACATCTAAAATGCAACATGATTAAAAGAAAAGGTTAAGAACTCATGCACAAAGATCTTTAGGGAATAATAATTGTCTCACCTTCATGCGCCGCTCTCTTAAAGCAAGCAAGCCAGCTTCTGTACATATCGCTTTTATATCAGCACCGGAAAACTCATCCTTAGTCATAACAAATTCTTCCAAGTTGACATCATCAGCCAAAGTCATCCTTGAAGTGTGTATCTGAAGAAATAAATAGGAAGAGAAATGAATCATGTGACACTAGCAAAGATTGACAAATGACATCGAATGTAACAGATTGATATCAAGAACAAACCTGGAAAATGCGCCTTCTAGTTTTAATATCAGGAAGTGGGAATTCTATCTTGCTATCTATTCGGCCAGGTCGCAGCAGAGCAGGATCAAGACTTTCAATTTTGTTTGTTGCAAGAATCACTTTCACATCTCCTCTTGAATCAAAGCCATCTAACTGGTTCAATAATTCCAACATTGTCCTTTGAATTTCACGCTCCCCACCAGAGTGAGCATCATACCTGTAACACATGAGAATTCATTAGTACAAATACCTATTCTATAGTCTTTTTTTTGTTCTTTTTTTGTGATAGCATAGAGACAAAGCTTTCATCGGTATTCAGTACCTTTTGGTACCAACTGCGTCAATTTCATCTATGAATACAATGGAAGGGGAGAGATCATCAGCAACTCTGAACAGTTCCCTCACCAACTTTGGACCGTCTCCGAGGTACTTTTGGATCAACTCGCTACCAACAACTCGTAAGAAAGTTGCAGATGTAGAGTTTGCTACAGCCTGTAAACAAGCACAAAATTTAACTTCCAAAAGTAAAGACATTTGACATATCATTCAAGCTCATGGAAAGCAATGATATCAAAGGGATATAAAGGGCTAGAAAATTAATGAAGTACAAAGTCAGATGGGATATCAAACATTCATCAATTTTTATCTTCCTGGCAAAAACACCAGAGGCCTGGTTCTGATTTATCAATCATAAAATATCAGCATATTTGCATATGTGCATCTAAACCTTTTTGGTTTTTATTATCATTAAATATTGATCATCACCAATGTGATTCCAAGGAATGTACTCTTGCTGCCAATAATATGATAAAACAAGTGTTCATGAGTTGACTCAAATTTAATCCACCATTTGCACTCGTCTAAGATATGCAAAATTCGTCACAAAATTCTATTGCAGATTCAACACCAAGGTACAATTCCATTCAATAGAACCCAAAGTTGAGGTCTAACCCATGATTTACCTTTCTTACACTGATCCCAAAAATGTTTCAATGTTATCCTCTTCAGTCTTTGTGGTCTAAGACCATCAACTCCAGTCAAGTAAGCAAAAGTTAAAACGCTTTCACTCAATCAACATGACTTAGTGAAGCAATAGTCACACAATTTTTCTTAAGCAACAAGTCAGAAAGTCAAAGAGAATACTACTTAAGTACCTTAGCAAGCAAGGTCTTGCCTGTTCCTGGTTCCCCATATAGTATGACCCCCTTGGGAGGTTTAATACCAATGTCTTCATACAACTCAGGGTGAGTCAAAGGCAGCTCAACAGCTTCCTTAATTTCCTGTATCTGTGCATCTAAACCACCAATATCGGCATATGATTCCAAAGGAGCCTTCTCAACCTTCATCACCGACACCATTGGATCAACTTCATCTTGAAGAAGCCCAACAACAGAGAGAACCTGTCAAGACAAATGAATGATTACACAAAACTCGGTTTTTATCCAGCAGTCAAGCTTTTTTACCAACAATGTTTCAAATGCCCAAAGCAGAGCTCATTCTAAATTGAAATTTGAGCTAGTTACGTATAGCACCTCCTTTAGTTGACTCTAAATTTAACAACCAACTGCAACAGGTCAATCCCGACTTGAAGATGAAGAGGTGCCATTAAAAGATCAAAATGGGACTGATGGTAATGTTCTTATTACATTACATAAATTAAGGACAACAGTTCAGCCACATGAACTTGTTATTATCGGTGTTAACAGCTAAATGAGAACGGCAAAGGGAAATCATATGGTCTATAGGAATGACTATTCATATCTTCTAAAGCCTTAAAATTTGTTCCTATTAGTGGAACTGAGCTGATTAAAAATGTAAAATCTGATTGCTATTATATTAAACTATCATTCCCCACCTAACAAGTCCCCTATAGAACTCAAAACCTTATTTACCAACCCTAGTTTTATAACACAAGTCAAATTGAGTTTGCAATTCAACCTGATTAAGCAAGGGCTCTAATACCAGAGCATCAAACTTTTGATGTAGCCATAAATCCTATTTTCCTATGCACTTTAGTAACTTGTTAGATAAGCACTTATCCAATACATCAGGAGAAAACCATTTCAAAAGGTCCAATCAACCTGCACAAAGCAAAATGCAAAATCCTAATTTCCACACCCTCAAACCAAACACTGAATCAAAAGTTCCAATCAACCCGCACAAAGCAAAATCCAAAATCCTAATTTCCTCTCCCTCAAACAAAACACTGAATCAAACAAACAACATAATACTTACTATGCATCCAAATAGAGCACCAGTTCTCAAATTGATTCCTATCAGCAAACAACCTGATCCCAGCATAATACTTGGGCCCCAAGCGATGAAAGAATTGTGCGACTCGCATCAATCAGACCCTCCAGATTCCCAATGAGCACCAATATTGGATACCAACTCTTTTGACTTAAAGTAGTTATGTTTCACAGTACTCACATGATGACATCATGACTCTCATTCCATAAGATACTTCTATCTTTTCGTCTCGTAAACATCAATTATCTTTTCGTTTAAGATTTCTTAACTAGGTAGATATACTCAGCATCTCAAAATCTAAATGCAGGTAACCTAAGCTACCAAAACATATACTCCAAATAAGGGGTCTTTTGTTTTTCCAAACTAAATCACCATGGACTGTATTGTGAGTCTCAGGACCATCAAGCCTCAACTGTAAAAAGAACATCATTCAAAAAGATCCGATCAATGTGCACAATGCAAAACCCTAGTTTACCCAGACTCGCACAAAATATTGAATCAAACGAACAACCATAATACCTTACAGTGCATCAAAATTGTGAACCCATTCTCGAGCTGATTCTTAACACCAAATATCCACATCCAGACATAATAATTTGGGCCCACCTATGGTGAAAAAATTGTGTGATTCTCATCAATCAGATCATCCAGATTTGCAATGCGCATCTGCTATCCTCTCAGATTGCCTATAAATACAGTAGATCAAACTCTTCCAACCCAAAGTGGGCACTTTTTATAGTACTTGACATGCTTACTTGCCGACTCTAATTCCAAAAGATACTTCTACTGTTTCGTTCCTTAAACATCAATCATCTTGTAATATAAGTTTCCCTAAATATTAACCATGTAAACTTACAGTACATCTCAAAATATAATTGCAAGTTATATAAACTACCAAAACCTATAGCTAATAAGGGCACCTCTTGTTTTGTCCAACTAATTTAAGTCTCTGGACTATGAAGCCTCAATTGCTAGTTTGGGTGTACAATTTATACTAACGAGGATATACTTGTCCAATCAGTAAAGACTGCATAAGAGACTAGTCCAACATATACCAGCAAAATAACACCCCGTAAATATCCATCAATCCCTACGAGAATTCCACAATGCATAAGTAACATAATATGGTAACATATCTATAGGAATAACACCCATTAAATATCCATAATACATAAGTAACATATATATAGTATCAAATATCCATCAATCCCTAAGGGCACTCCTTCCCCTAAATGGATCCCTTCATAAATTTATGGATTAAAGTAAATCCAAGAAACCCTACCACAAGTGTATCAAAACATTATTTAATCTACCTTAAAATAGGGGTTTGCTACAATGTTCCCCTTGAACTAGGGGACTATTGTTCATCCCCAGTTCTATTTTTAAGTTTAGCCATCTCGTGTGAGCATTCTCCATATCCCCCTTTCTATTTTTTCGAGTTTGACATATGAGGATTAACACTTAGGGCTTGAAAATCGTTAACTTCTCCTCCACACAAAAACACACGCAATCGAACAATAATCAATCACCAAACCAATATACCTTATTATGCATGAGTATCGCGCATCCGGGCTCGAGCTGGTCCTTATCGACAAACGACAAGATCCCAACGTAATACTCCGGCCCCACAGACGACGACACAATAGCATGATTCTCATCAATCAGCTCCTCCAAATTCCCGACACTCATCGGGGACCCTCTCAAATCGTCGACCTTCGACCGATCCTCCTCGGTCTTCTCCTCCTGCGGCTTGAGCCTCTCCTGGTTAGCCACAAACTCCTCCTCCATCAGCAAGTAGTCCTTAATCCGCTCCAACTTCAGCAGCCTCAGCTTGCACTTAGTTAGCGGGGTCACGGTCGGGAGTCGGGCGGCGGCCTCGGGACCCTTCTGCTTGCGCTGCTTCCGGCCGACTCGCGACGGAGCCGCCGGGGGCTCGAATTTTTTGTCCTTTTTGTCGGCGGCGTCGTTCTTCCGATCGCTGCCCGGGCCGCCTTGCCGGCTGAATCCGCCCGGTGTTCCCTGACCCATTGAGAGAGATTGAGAGAGAGAGAGAGAGAATGGGGGATGGGGTTTCCGAGTTTTGGGTGTCTTTCCTGTGAGGAAACGTCGACTTGTATCTATTGCTCGATCATAGATATAGATTCGAGTTTCACGAATGGCACCCATAGTTTAAAATACAATTCAAACTGGTCCCATTGTTTGAGAGAAGCATTCAAAATTGAATTTACTTTTAATTCACCAACGATTTATAAATTTTCATATCTCAATGGCTTACATGAATAACACGTATGTATATGTGATGGTCCCTACATATAAAAATAGATGCATGTATTTCATTTAAAATTGATGTTGTTTGAAATCTTTTATACCGATGGTAGATTGAAATTAAACCCATCAAATTTATAGTTAGTACAATTGTAAATTTTTACTGTTTAATACTATGTAAGTACTTAAAGTTAAAAACATATTTTAGTTTTCCAAATCCATGTGGAACATGATGAAAAATACATGTATATTTTACACATCCTATTTAATACAAATATAATTCATGTTTGTTTAGCCTTTTCCGCATTTTAAACTTCAAAAAAATATTTTAAAATAATAAAGACAATACAAATATTTATAAAAAAGTTTTTCGTTGCATGGTCATGTTCCAACATATAGAATCCTACCTAGCTCAAAAATAGAAATAATAGCAATACAAATTGTCATCAAAAAAATAATTGATCATAACTACAAATAGGGTAACTTAGAAGTCTTTTTCCGTTACTCAGGACTAGCCACGATGACACATGCAATACTTGTATAATTCACATTATAAATTCACAGGATTTATGATAATACAAATATTTAATCGACAACTATAGAGTGAAAATTTTCAATAAAGCCTTAACTCAAGAAAAATTTTATTTCTTATACAATGGTGTCGAAGAGAGAGAGATGGTGACATTAGGGTTTGGTTACCACCTATCCTCGATAAGACAAAGAGGGCGTTTGATTAGAAAAAAATAGGAAGTGAGTGAAAGAGGGAGCAACTAACAAACGTGGGTGAGTGGTGAAATATATACACATTTACCCTTTTTAACAGCCAAACTATAAACAGAGTGGGAAGGGTAATTAGGTCCACTTAAGGAATTTGTTGACGCTGCCTCATTTGGTCTGGCTTAATCAATAAAGATAATTTTGATATAATAACCAATTTCGTCCCAAGTTATATAAAAAGTGACATTTTGGTGCCATTCATATTATCTTCCCAACATTAGGAATCCTAAGGTGGAAAAGTTAGGAGACAATAGCTGTATAAATGATTGTGAAATGACTAATTTATTTCAAATCAAAACTTTCTTGGGTCAATTGAAATAATTTTCACGATTCTGGATGACTTTACAAGTTTACATCTACAATAGGAACAAATTAGATCAATTTTTAAAAGCTTGAAGATTATCATTTGTGCAATTGAAAGAATATGGACAAAAAAGAATTTCGTTTAGAACTATGTGAATCATATCTGTAATTAATCCTTGATAGAAACGTCGAGCCCACTATTGGCCTATTCGGCCGTGATATACCGAGTCCAGAACTGATGGATAATAGCCCAATGCATAATCCATTTAAATTACGAAAAAGAAGAAAGATAAAAAATATTATGAAAACAAATAACCCCAAATCTAACTCACGTTCTCATTTTAACAAATCAGAGAGAGAAAGAAAGAGAGGGAGAAGGGTTCTTAGAACAAAACCCATCGAATCTTAGGAAATGATTGCTCCGCTAGGTGATTTAAAAGCGGATTTGTATTTCTCTCGTCGTTCTCTCCATCATGAGGTAATATTTGTCATTTGAATCCTAATCAATCAAAGATGTGCTTGAGGATTGATTAAGGCTTGACTAAGCAATTTATGACGAATTTTTGATCAATTACTCATAGGTCTTGTTGTTCCATTGGTGTACTTTTGGGGGATAGAGTTTAGGATTTTTTCCAAGCTTTCCAAGGGAGTTATCTTGATTTCGAATAAAGTATGTTGCAAATTGAGAATTCAATAGTATGGAAATCGTTGAATTTGGTGTTTGGGTTGTCGTATTAAGGTGATTGTATGAAAATTGCAGTTGGAACGAAGTAGAAAATCTGTGGCCATTTATGTCTTAAGCAAATCATTTTTGTCCGGACGAGGGGGCCTTTCGTCGGGACGAGACCCCACTTTGTCTGGAAGAGATTGGTCCCCATGTGTTTGTTGTTTGTTTGGTTGCAAATCTATAAGTATTTATGCATTAATGGTTGTTGGTCTATGTAACATGGCAAGATTGGTTAAATTTTCGTGAAAGATGAATTTAAGTAATGAAATAGTTGCATCTGAGGAAAACTAATGTTATTCATAAGTTGTATGGAAGTTGATGTACTTGCTGTAAGCCTTGGGTGATGCTTATTCCAAGGTTGTTGTGGGTGTTGTGGGCCTTGAGAGATGCTTATTCCAAGGTATGCCTCCGACGATATTTATTTTGACGTTATTGTATTGGGATAAATCTACCAAGAGATATTTATTTCGGACAGTTTAGTGTAAACCTTTGAGCTAGTTCTACGGGGACTACAAGTTTTTCCGCATAAAGCCTCGGGAGATGCTTATTCCAAATTGATTGTTGCACTGGTTGTGTTAAGGACATGCATATACAGATGTTTACCTACATGTTGTTTAGAGTTACGTTCTATTATTTCATTACAGTTGAATTTCATTTCTGACTCATACATGTTTGGTAACTTTTTGAACTGTTGTTTTTGTCGTGCCTCGAATTCTGAGAAACCCAAAGATGCGAGCTTCAAAGACACAAAATAGATAATAAAATACACAATTGCATCTCTTTATTTCCAAAACATACATATTCCATAAATATAGCATAATCTTAGTTTTGTGCATACTAATTTACAAACCATAACTTAATTATATAATTATACAATAGCCACAAAAGTGTAAATTTCTCGAGTCTATGATACACAAAGCAAGCGTCTTGCTTTTCAAAATTATTTACATATACATTATGATTTTGAAAGTAAAACACAACTAGTGTTGAGACTACAATACAACTTGCTATATCGACATTCTATTGAAGCTTCAACACTACAAAATATTAGCCTTTTAATATTGTCTTTGAGCATTCACGTATGCCTAACACTTGCATCAAAATTTGCAATGCAAGATATAGAAGAACAATGTAAAATGAAAAATTACGAGTTGGATTACCAATCAACAAGCTAAATAAGGAGCTACGATGTAGTCGAAATATGTAACATACTTTGTTCACATAAACATAATCTACACAATCACAAATATTATGTGAACAATCTGAAAATATGTTGATAATTTACTCATGTAATTTGAATGCATAATGATACATAACTCATTTACACAAACCTTGACACAAATCATAAATTCCAACACAAATCACAAACCCTAATACAAACACAAATCCTAAAAGTTGGGCTAGTATCTCACAAAGGTATAAAAATGCGCAGCGCCCAAATCCTACAATTCGACGTACTCTTGGTATGACGTGAAATCATAGGCTCGACTAGTAAGTGCTACTAACATTCTGAGTTATCAAGTTGCTCACTGTACAGATTTCCCAATTCTCACGGTAAGGTATCAGGCATTTTCTTTAACACAATCACAAAGTTTTTAAATGGCAATGCTATATCCAAAAAAGAAATCAAAAGACACAAATACAAACCTGACTATAATGACTTCCAATCCTTATGTATGATACTTTGTTTAATGTATACATGATGTGGCAACAAATTTGATATATCGAATTTGAGTTTCACAAATTCAAAACCTATCTTTTTAAAATCCTTTTATAGGCTTCCCAGTCACAAAAGCAAACATAATTCACCAAATAGTAAGCCAAACACATGATCCAAGCATACAACTAATCACAAAACACCAAGACATGTAACACATGTCAAATACATATATAGGTTCAAATTTAAGTAGTTGTTCGTAATCTACTCGTACCTTATAAGCCCCAATTAAACCATGATCAGACATGAGACTCCAGACCCAAAAAGCCCTTTTACACAAGCCCCAATAATGGTCTAGGTCTACTGTTCGAATCAGATCAAATCTAGATACAAAAATAATATATATGAAGTAAGAAACAAGTTTATCAATTTTGTTTCGAAAGATAAGAATGACACAGTTTTTAAGACAGGATAAATGAGTAAGGAATGAAATAAGGCTTACGTCAAATTGACCCTCTCATAATAATGAATTCAATTATCAACTTTGTTTTTGAAAATGATGACCCAAAGTAGATGAAAACTCAAGACAAAGATCAAAGCTTCAATATAACCATACCTCTCTTTCTCTATCACGAGTTGTCAAAAAGTAAAATGCTTTTTGAGTTCTCAACTCATGAAGATTAAGCCAAAAGATTTGGTTTATTCGACAAACTAGAGTTGGGTGTCCAACCCCTGTCTATTGGTGGGCATCCATTGGACGACCATCGGGAAACCTATGTTCCTACAAAATTTTCAAGTTTTGGCTCCAAATTTGATTCCTTGTGATACTATGTCTGACACCTTATCCAACGGCGGGTGGCAGTTAGACATTCTGTTTTTGTCAAGCCTACTAATGTTGACAAAAACTTGATTTATAATATATAATAATATAAAATATTATTATAATTTATACTAATCACCATTAAGCTTAATAATCATTATTCTAAATAACATAATGATAAGTTTAAGCTTAATCTATAACACAAATCACAATTAGTCTATAATTACACATTAAACATATTAACAACTTAGAAAGTATTTCTAAGTGTACAACACAATTCACAACACATCAACCATAAATGATACATTACAACTCGTAATGTATTATTTATGTTTGCAAAAAATTATACTTATTTCTAGAACATCACATAATTTTTCTTTCATATTTTGTTGTAATCTTGAAAGTAATTTATAAACTCTCATTTTTTAGTAACCTGGGTAGTTTTAAGATGTATTACACTCAGTTTGTAATGTTCCAGAAATTCCGATTGAATTTTTTTCACATTTATAATAATTTTATTTTTGCATCATTGTAGAACGGAAGTGCACGATATATTGCAAAATAAAGTACGTAGTCGTGATGTATTGATAACAGTAGAGAAGTATATAGACGTGTTGCATGTTGAACGGTAGTTGTAGTTTTATATAGATATGTTAGTCTCTTCTTATAGTATTGAAGTCGTATCCTTAGTGTAGGCTGTTATGCGTTGATGTATAATGCGAATATTAGTGTGGAGAAGTATGTGGAGTTGGTATTGTGAGGCATTAGTGTTAATACCTTAGTATTGAAGAGTTTATTGTTGGAGACTACATTCTATAGTAGAATAAGTTAATTGATTACAATATAAGTCGACTGATAGGGAACCAGTTAACTGATTTGAAGAATATGTTGACTTATTGAGTGCACAAAAATTTCAGAAAGCTATGTTTCTCAAGTGAGAAGAAACAATCGACTAATTTAGAGAATATGTTGACTTATTTGAAATATGTCGAATGTTGAGAGTATATGTTGACTTATTTAGGTGTGTAGAATTCTAGTATATTCTGTTCTCAGATGGACCATAATATGTCGACTGACAGAATGTATATGTCAACAATCGACTAATTTGAAGAATATGTCGACTGTGTCAGGTAAATTAGAAGTGTACTTTAATAACTTTATGTCATATCATAGCTAACTTTCCCCTTTCTAATCCAAACAGAAGAGTGAGAGTGAGAGTGAGAGTGAGAGAGAGAGAGAGAGAGAGTGAGAGAGAAGAGGGTGCCATTTTCATCCATTTTTCAAGCTTTAATATCATCTAGGCTCGATGGATGTTCGCGAGATTGAAGTGAAGATTTGTGATACTTTGAACATAGAGATCACCTTGAAGTAAATTTTGTTCTCCGTCTCATTCATTTAATTTTTCATTTATTTTGGGTTTTGTTGTTTGGTAAAATAAATTTGATATTATCGTTCCTTATCCTGAAGGAATCATTTTTATATGTAAGTTTGAGTTGATTAGAGTTTGATAGCTAAATCAGACCTAGGAGTAAAGAAGAAGGAGATTTGGGGCTTTTTGACAATTGACTTTCGGAAGTATTCTAGCGTATTAATAGGTACGAGTAGGCTACGAAATAGCTATATATGTGTGAGCCTATGTATGTTTTTTATGTATAAATTTTATGAAGTTGAATCATGTTTTATGGAGTGAATTAGAGATGAATTGTTTGTTATTTGAATTCATTTATCTATAGAGTGAAACATGATTAGAAGTATATTGAATTAAATTGTCATATGTATTGGCATTATTCATATTTTGAACCAAAATGAGCTTTTGATAAATGACAAGTTAAAATGGATTTTCTTAAAGGATTTGAAGTTTTTGAAATTAAAATTTTCAAAGTCAAGTGAAGAGAAGAACTTGAATTCTATTTGAAGGAACCAACGCTGAATTTTATCATTGAAGTGAAGAAATAAGTTGTACGAAGTTTGATTGATAAATTTGAAATTTGAACATTATTGTATTTAAAGGAAGTTTACATTTCATTCATGGAAGCAGTGAGTCATTTTCCATTTCTTTTCGGGACAAGTGTCGAAAATTACGAAATTTTAGAGGAAAACAAAGAGAAAGCTCAGTGCCTTACCGTGA
>MKEJ01005891.1:0-14234 GCA_001753735.1 Embelia ribes | reverse complement strand
TCATGTATGTATGGTCTGTTGGGAGGTGATCCAACGAAAATGCAAGGTAGTGGTGCTTTACATTATCTGTACAACATATTACTCCCTCTATTATTTATTGATAGATCATATTAAAAAAATAGAAAAATTCTTAAACAAGTAACCATCTTTCACTTCCAATATAAAAAAATAATTTACTTCCAAATACTTCCCTTTCATAAAATTTATTATGAGAGATGAAATTTTTATTGTGAGAGATGAAATTTTTATTTTAGTTTTTTGAGGTGTTAATGATTAGGAATATTTTAGTCTTATTTCATTTACTAATGATTACTTCAATTATTGTATCCAAGTCTATACGGTCTATTAAAAAAAAATGAAGGAAGTATAATGTTGGTTTTCAAATTGGCATTAAAATTAAAAGAGTATTTTTTTTATTTAAATAATTACTCTTTCATTTTCGGCTACTAATTAATTGGCCGAAATGTGCTATGAAAGGTTTAATTAGTAAATTTGCCATTTTTTGCCGTTTAACTCATACATAAGTATAATTAAAAAAAAAATCCATTTTCCTAATTGATGCGAAACCTTTATTTCATTTAATACACATATAAGTCACTTTTTTGGCCTATTTTTAGTTTTAAATTTTAGAAAAAAATATTTAAAAACAACAAATGAAATACTATAAGAGATTTTACACTATTATTTTATATATGATACCAAATTTTTTGGAACATATTTTTACAAAAAAATATATATTAGACTCGTTTGTACTGCATAATATTATTTTTTTTTTGTCGTTATTTATTTTACTAACTATGGGAGCGGTTTAGGATGTGACGTGGCATGTGAGGTTAATATAGAAAGCTTAGACAATAGCCAGCTGGTGGTCTCCTACCATCACATGGCTTATTTTTCTATTTTTCTGGTCTCTATAATTAGCTGGACCCCACTCTCCCCTCCTTCACTCAGTCAAGGCCACAACACCCATTTGGTTGCACTGGACCCCACCCTTTTTCCTACTCATGATTTTTATTTTTATTTTTATTTTTTGGTGTTATTTAATTTAAATTTTCAATTACACTTTTAAGTTTATGAAATCACGAAACAAGCGGGATGAACAAAATTTGGGTTATCGAATTTGAAATATAGTTTCAGAGTTGGATTTTTTTAAAAAAAATTGGGTAATTTAGGTAATTTGGGTTTGGGTTTAGATAATTCGGGTAATTACTCGAATTACATGAATAATAAAACGACGTTGTTTTATATTTTATATATATATATATATATTAAAAAAAATTTGTTTTATGTATATAATTCGGGTTCAGTTCGGGTAATTCGGATTCAGTTGGGATTCGGGTTTCTTGGTTCTATTTCGGGTTCGGAAAATTCGGGTTCGGGAATCTCATTTTTGTTTTCGGGTAATTCGGGTCGGATATAACCGAATACTCACACCCCTACATACAAGTTTCTGAAATTTTATTATCATTGTAAACCTTTCTATTATTGTTTATATAAAAAAAAGTATTTTTCTTAAAATAATAATTATTTTCTAATGTTCTGAATTATTAGGTTCAAAATAAATGAAGTAAGGAAATAAAATGTGGTCTTCTAAACTTATGTCGTGACTTGAGAGAAAGTGTAATTTCATACGACTCAGGGAGCGTACTGAAAAGTTCAGAAATCTCATGGTGCAAAATACAATTAACCAAGATATTTTTTTATTTTTTATTTTTTAATATTGTTGTGATTTGTAGAGGATTAAATATACACCACCCGTAAATCATATAATATCAGTTATGTGTATACTCGGTTAACAACGGGATATATGAAAACAACCTAAGTTACTCGAATACAAATTTTAATATGCAAACGAACATTACGTATATGCATAAATAATGAGTTCCAAATACTTATGTGAACCATGTATGTAAATTTTGTATTTACCACTGCACGTCTTATAAGATTGATTTAATTCTGATTTACAAGCTACAAATTCTAACATCAAAATTAAATTCATAATCAATATAATAATTTATAGTCTCACTGAAAATTAGGGCAAGAATGATTGGGAAACTTGTACCAGTCCCTTTTAAATTTTATAATAAATTGTAAAATATATATTTTCTTATGGTTTCCCAATAATAATAGTCGAGTCAAATCCGGGACTAATAATTGTAGCTCTCCATTTCACACGTATTTACATGAATACAAATGAGCCGATCAACTGTAATTGATAATTAAATTATGTCATCAAATATTTTCATAAGCTCAATATTAATATGAATTTATTATAATTTTACAATATGATAGCTTGTTAGTAAATATAATAGACATTCAACTTGAGCTATATGTTTTAAGAATGTAAATTTACTCCTCTAACTTAAAAGATATATATATTTTTTAATTAATAAGCTGTTTACCATTTGAGCTTAGTGTTGCTCAGATTTTGTTCGTCTCATTAATAAGTCATATTTTGTTGCTAAGTACATTTATAAATTAGCAAAATTCAAGTCGAGCCTTTAACAAATTGAGTCCAAACTTATTCGTATTTATTTAGGACATAAATACTTAATCATGGAAGATTATTAGGCCACAGAGAAGCCAAAAATAAATAAATAAGTAAATCTAAAGGAAAAGGATGTAGTCGACGGAAACCAACTCAATATAAGAATTTTTATACAGGAATCTTTAAAGAAAATTCTTTTATATGTAATTATTATATATATTTTAAAGATAAATTATTGTAAATTGAGAGGAACTTATTATAATTATTTTTAGATTAAATAAATAATAGTATTAATTTGTCCTCAAATTATAATAATTTATTTTGAAGCACAGTAACTCCCATAAACAAAAATTAGTCCAGTCAAACATTGCCATATGAAACAAGTCACCCATAAATCTTATGTTAATAATTGATTATTATCTAATGGCAATTAATTGATTACATATAATTGCAACTTCATAGACATTTGAGTAGTAATAATGTAGTCTACAAAGCCAGCTCAGCAAAGTAAGAAACAATAATGTGGGATCCAACATTAAATCATGGTCCCTGGATTTTGTCAATTTTAAGGGGTTCTTTTGGAGCCATTGTACAAAGTCCTTACAATCAAATTAAGGCCAAGTTTGTTTCATTTCTTTGTTTCAACGAATATGCCAACACCCAACAAACAACCTTTGGATATAAATGTCAATCCGGACACAAAAAAATCACACTTTCACATACAAATTTGTGTTTGTATATACGTACATATTGTTGTATGACGTACTTGTACTACAATGCATTATTTCTTTTGCAACTTATATCTCATATATCAAATGTGTTTTGTGTGTTGGGTGGGTGGTATATATTAGAGTTAGGGTGAATGAGAGGTGAGCATTTTGGATAACTAAGGTTCTTTTAAGAAGTTGCGGATAGCGAATTATAATAAGACGTGAAGTGGTAAATACAAAATTTATATTAGGGGGAAGACAAGTCTAATTTTTTAAGATAACTCTGAAAGTTGAAAATTTAGGAAAGTTGGGGACCGATATGCATCCTAGAATTATTAAATTTTATGTACGTATCTTACAGAAATTTTACATTGCATAATTAAGATTTTTTTTTTTTTCACATCTCATCGTTTTAAGATGTAAGGATTTTTGGGGAGAGATAAGTCGAATTTTCTAATCCGATTCTCGAAGTTGAAAGTATAGGAAGGTCGTGGTAGATATGCATCACATAATTATTAAATATTATATACGTATTATACAGATATTTCATAAGTTAGGAAGCGAAATTTTTTTTTGCAATGGAGATTATAGCTGAAATTTGTTGAAATTGAGAAAATTGGTTAATAAAATCAAGTGAATATGGCTTCACTAGTCATCGTGGTACATGTGACGGGATCATATAGTGGTTCAAAAAAATGACATCTATCCATAATACAAAAGCATGCCAACTCATTGTAACATGCATGAGTTTTTTAAAAAGAAAGAAGCTAATTGTTAAGGTCAATATTATCATATGTGCTTATTATCTCATTCAAATTTATATTGCAATAATCACATAGGTAGAACTTACCCTTAAAAATCAACTTGTAAGGAAAAGGTACTTGTATAATTTATGTACAAGAGATTAAGCTTATTGATTAGGATATAAAATTGTATAATCTAAGAGGTGTAAACTTGAGTAATAATTGGATTTTTTTTACATTTGACACACGTACTATGCTATTTTTCAGTATTACTTATTTTTACGTGTATTTCGAAAAAGGATGTCAAAAGACCAAAATAGCTACTGCGAAATTTTTTTGGGAATTTCATGAACATAGAAGACGTTCGAATATTGAAATCTGAAGACTAGAAGCCGACAAATTGATAAAAAAATAAGAAATATTAAGCAGAATGGGATTATTCTCAAGATTTAACAACTCTTACCTTTGCTAATACTCAACCCTCTCATATGCTACACCTTTATCCAGACTCAACCTGTAATGGCCTGAAATTTCTCAACCAATTGACTGAAAGGAGAATCAGTGGACTGATAACGAGAAAAATAGTTAACTTATTTGTTTAGTGGAGTATTACGATAGTGAAACATATCCAAACAAGTGGCAGAACCCCAAAATTTCAACAAGTGTTTCTTATTTAGCAAGATGGGCAATCAGTCGACAGTTTGCCCTAAAACAGTCGACTATTTTGGTTGAAATTAGAAAATGATAAGTCGTAATACCCTAGCCATAAATTTCATCTTGGAAACATTATAAATTCCTATTACCTCCGCCTTATTTCAACATAAGTGTATATGTATGTGTTTATGTGTGTGTAAGTGAGGTGGGAAGTGAGAGAAAAGAGGGAGGAATGGAGAGAATAGAAAGGTACCGAGTGAGCCCTGACCGTTCAACGTAACAATCAAGTTAAGATAGCCTTAGACGATATCATGGCCGTGCTTAGCCAATCGAGACATCACCTGTAAGTTAAGACTCTAGACATCAACCTTGATGAGTTACATTTTTGGTTGTCACAAGGTAGATCAATGACTATTTTGACCCAATAGTCGGCTGATTTTGATGGGAAGCTTAAGAACTAAGTAGAATGTATATGTATTTCTAGTTATGAGCCATATAACCCCTGAGATGTAGAGGTATGGTGATGACGATGATGGGACTACCCCCGCATGCGAGCATTGCGACTTACCTGAACGGCTTTTTTAAAGCGATAGAGGTACAATTAGGATATTTTCGTGGTAAATATATCATTCTTTAAGATTTTGGCTAAACTTTATTGTTTTATGACTTTCTTCACATGTGCATGATTAATCATACTGAGGCATGTATAGTAGAATTGCATGTGCCCTCTACTTGAACTATAACAAATTTGAGGTAGTGTTTTTGTGATATAATGATCTACGTGGAATATGGAAAATAAGTGAAGTGGTTGAAAATATGTAGTATTGTAAAGTACCCAAAAGTCTGTGGACGTATTGATAGATAAGAAAAGACGAATAAAAGAGGGATATGATGTAATGTCAACACCAATACATGTTAATTAAGACCTGGTATAAATACCCCGATGAACAGTAAAACCCTAGGAATTGTTGACGTATTAATGGATAAGAAAAGATTAGTTAAGTAATCAATATGACGTAGTAATGATACCCCAAGGAAAGAATTGTAATCCAAATACCGCCATTGACGTAACAAGAATGGACGAAGTGAATGAAGTGATAAAATCTACCAAGTGCCTTAAGACCTGTAAAAGTATTGGTGGATAGGATAAGATGGGGTAAAGAAATTAGAATAACAAAGTTTAATAAGTAATATGGACCTCATACATACTACGAAAAATTGAAAGAAAGTTCGAAGACATATAAGCCTTTATAGAGACAAGAGGAGATATCAAGATAATGTGATAAGAATATACCCTCTCTAAGGATACGATAAAATGTATGAGAAATGCTCTTAAGAACATTATGAGGACCCTGAAGGGAGATATGATTGTACGTGGAATGGCCTAGAATCTACCAAAATAATATGAAGAATACGTTTATAAAGAGTGTAAAGTAAGTGAACATTAACAATAGAACAATTGCGTGTGGAGTTCCAGGGGGGTTAAAATACAATGAGGATTTAGGCGATAAGTATGACATATGAACCCATTAAGAAAAACTTAGTTGGACTTTGTAATTACGCGAGAATAAGGATGAAAGGGTAATGACATGGCTTCTGGGCCCTTTATATGGCTATTTGAGACTTTAACATAGCTATAAATCTTTTGTCAATGATGACCTAAGACACGTATATCTTTGAGACTGTGAAGAGGAATTTAGTGGTTATGCATATATTTTGGGAGAATTAGTGCGTAATGTGTTTGGATAAGAATTATATGTTTAGAACTATTAGGAAACCCTCGTGCCATAAGAGTAAAAATGCACATGTGCATATCATGGATGAAATCATAAATACGTATGTGCTTTGAGGAAAATGTTTTGATCCATTATACGAAAATGGTGCGAAGCGACGAATATGATATGTTAAGAAGCTCAAAAATGGATACCTACAAAAGCTTTGAATTAAATTAAGTTTTTTGCTTATGTGTACAAATGTGTGTTAGAAAATATTTTTTACTTTTGATTGAGATGATCCTTTGTGAAATTTAAAAACTTAGGGCCATGATGATTTGTATGAAATTTGAAAATTAAGGATTGTTGAAGGTGAACATAGGGAGGTACATTTATCCCTTAGCATTTATTTGGCAGAGTCACAAAAATAGCTAACACCACATGTGTATAAGTTTCTGGGGTATATATTGTTAGACCTTATACATGAAATCCCAGGGTACGTGTTCTCAAGTCTTAAGGTACGTGTTCTAGGATTAATTTAGCTAATTTAGTAATTAAAAACGAATTCATACGATAGGATTACGGATTCGAATATTCCTAGAATTTTCGTTACGCCTATGAGTCCTTGAGAGATCGATACTCGGTATTCTTACAGAGAAAACAACGACAGTATCTTAGTGCATTTGCTAAGTAAAAATATGCACGTTTTAGGTCCAGTCAAGTTTTGGCGACATTGCAGGATACGTCCATGTAACGGATCACTAATAATTTCTTATTTGCATTTCTTTCGTTAGAATTCACATTTTTTTAAATAAAAATAAAATTAAATAGGAGTAATTGTGAATATTTCACCATATTCTCACCTACTAAATTAAGTATATACTCTTTTTACCAAGACGATAACCATATTGATGATTGTGTTCCTTAAGGTATGTTGAGATCATTCATATGAATTCTATTATTGGCAATGCCTACATTTGTCTCTCGATAATGAAATAGCAAATACCATAGCTAAGTTGTATAAAATATTATAGGTAACAAATATGATAAATAACGATATTTTAAACCCGACTACTCATATTCCATTCATAAGCCCCATCTCCGAAAAAATTGATTTTGATTTGCAATCTAATATCTCTCATGATGTAATTATTTATTCTCCTACTAGTCTTCCCACGCCAATCAAGGACAGTATTGAATCTCGTCCGTAGAATCCTTCCATACTGGACAAATAGAATGTTAGTTCGAATGATCTTGCAATTGATAGTTTAGACTTCGTTGATAAATTAGTGTGTAAAGTAGATGAAAAACTACTTAGAGTGCATGAGAAGACTCAGTTGGAGAGCATATTATTTGGAGAGAGGGTGATTATATATGATGGAGGCTTAGATGCTTGGATAGTTGTTTGAAATAGTAGGCGGAATAGAGTATATATGAAAGAGAATACATATATGCTAACAAGTAAGTCAGTAACAGGTAAGAAACAAGATAGTGGAAAAAGGGGGCACGATATGAGAGCTCTTAGATTATTAGATTTTTGGATCCCATCAGGATATGGTTGTTTATTGTATATAGTTTTATTTTTCTTGTGTTTTTATTTTTGTATATAGCATTTTCATTTTTGTTGTTTCTTTTTCTTATTTCTTTTGGTAGATCGACTTGTATTCCCTTCTTGAACGTAAACATAGGGATTATGTTTGGTTTAGGTAGGGGAATACACAATTATACCAATATTCGTTAAAAACTCATTTAAAAAATAAAATAAAATTTTGGTTTTAAAATTGGGGAAAAAATTCAAAAAATTTCAAATTTTTATCACAAATTTCTGGTTAAAAGTGAATGTTGTAATGAGTTTTTAACAAGAATATTGTTATACTTGTAAGTTTAGGTTATATTTTGATTTTTCTAAGTAATTTTACTTGGAAAATAAAATTTTGAAGTCCGATCAATCAGACTATACCTCCGATCGATCAAAGGTAGGAGGAAAATTTATAGCCTTTTCCGATCTATCAAACCATACCTCCGATCAATTGGAGTAAAAAATTAAAAAATTAAAATTGAAGTCTGATCAATTGGACTATACCTTCGATCAATCGAAGATTTTTGTAAAGTAGGTCAAATTTTCAGTTGTTTCCAATCAACAGGAGGGAAGAAAAAACTATTCCCAATTAATCGGTGATTTGAAAAACCGACCCTTATTTTTTGCGAATGGGAATAACTGTTCATTAATCCCTTTTGATAATCGGTGAAAGATGAAAGTTAGATACAGAGCACTATCTTGTATTTATTGTATTTAAACCGTAGTTTTGTTTTTATTTCTATTTTTTCTAGTAGGATTATTATGTTTGGTTTGTGGATTTTTAGGCTATGTGCTAATCTAGTTTAGGCTAACTTGTTTAGTTTTTATTTATTTTGTTGTGGTAGGAACTTAGTGTTTGGCAACTGATGGCCTTTCATGTTTATATCGATAGCTTATGTGGCTACTTTTTATTTTAGCAATGTAACATGTTTATTCATATCTTGCTTATCTATCTTTTCATGCTATAGTTATATACGCGATTGCACTTACTATTGATGTCATATGACATTATGATCATGTTTTTTGTTTAGTGCACAGTTATTGACATTGCATATTGACATTGAAAGATGCACTAAAATAGATTGAATATGTCACTTGAAGCATACACGGACAAGTGATAGTGAATTGGAATATGTTCTCGTCTCTTTTTTATTACAATTTATATTCTTTTTCATTATACTTCGTGTTGTCTCTATCTATTGCTACTGTAGGGCATATTTGATCGTATTATTGATAGGGAGAAGTAGTAATGAAATTAGTAAATGTTTAGGTTGGGGTGTGTGGGGAATATCTATTGCGCGTGTATAATGAGTTCTAAAAGTTCACGAAAACACTAATATGTTTCAAGTTGTTGCACAAAATAAAAAGTAGGAAGAATTTATTATCTCTATCTTCATGGCCATGCTAGTATATTGGGTTCGGGATGTATCACTTAAAGGCTATTATTCGGAAGTGTAAGCTAGTAAAGGTTAAAAAACTCTTTAACAAGCGTATGAAGTTATTGTTTGAGAAAACGACTCGATTCATTCTTAGATAGGATGCTTTTACCTAACGCTACTTTTCAAAATGGTAAAATTGAAAGCCGAAAGCTAAAAGTAGTTGAAGAGGTGAAATAACTCGACGATGGTAGAAAAAATATATATAAAAAAAGAGAATAGAAAAAAAAAAGAATAAACAGTTGATATAGATTGGAAAAGAAAAAGAGAAAATATGATATTATCATTTATTTGTTTTTGCAACGGAGCGTTATTGGAGAGAGAGGATCGAAAATTTAAGTCGAATGTCGTCATATTGACAATCGATTTAAATTTTGGAATGTGGAATGTTTAAATTGAGTATCCTCCGAAAACTTATTTTGAGCCACGTTTCAAAAAACAAATCAGTTTCATAAGCAATCTTTCTAATTCATAGAGAATTAATTCTAGCTTAGCTTAATTTTCTTCGAGCTGTCGAGATTAGGTGAAGCAATTTGAACCCAGTGAAAATTGTGTCCACTCGTATTTGGGATGGTTGACCGATTTAACAAGTCCAATTAAACAACAACTTCCCGAACATATTAGTGTCTTGAGCGTTGTTGAAACTTTTAGAACTCACTAGTCGTTTTTTGTTTTCTTTTGTATTGTTCGGGACTAGCAATATCTAGGTAGCGGGTTGTGATTATTGTATAAAATAATAGTGTTAGACTTAAACAATAACTGAATTTATTTGACATTCGATGCACATTTTGTATTACGAGTTTTCACATGCTCTTTAGGAATCGGTGTCAAAATAAGCCAAGATAGCTTCTGCAGGAATTCATCGGGATTTCATGACTATGGAATAAATTTAGATACTGAAATCCAAAGATAAAAAGTCGAAAAATTGATAAATTTGAAGAATTATTGAAGCAAAATTTGTTTGCCAAATTTTGGATATTTGGTACTTCGATCGATCGAAGTACTGGAATTAGATTTTTGTACAAGGCTCAACAACTCTTTAATTCCTTACTCAACCCTTCTTTGGTGAACTTAGATTAATACTCAACCTCACCTCTCATGCTTAACTAGTGGTAGTTGGAGGAGTGGCTGAGGCTTGGTTGTTGAAGTTTGTTGAGGAACGCACTCCATCTAAAAGACCAACACAAGTCATGAATTTTTTGGCTCATAGATACATACTTCGATAGATTTTTACTTCTTCTTCTTCTTCTTTCCTCTCCCTTTTCTCCACAATCTTCATTTTATTTTTGCTTCTTCTTTTTTTTTAATGTTGACTTTAGTGAAATAAGAAAGTAGAAAGCATAACTTAGGCTCGGGTGTATAGTTCGTTTTATTCGTTTATTCGAAAAATTAGTGTAGCCAAAACCTCTCCCGTATCGGAAAATTTCACGGAGTAAGTAGGAGTAGATTTAACGTAATTAAATTAGTAATTAAAATATGAATTCTCACGTGAAGATTGCGTGATTGGAATATTCTTAGGATTTATGCTATGATTAGGAGTTCTTGAGAGATCGATACTCGGTATTCTTTCCAAAAACATTACGACAATACCTTAGTGTACTTGCTAAGTAATAAATTGCATAATCTAGGTCCAATCACTTTCGAGTAGTAACGTTTAAGACTTCTTTTTGTGCTTTTCAATGAAGTTTTTCTCGATTTGATAAGGTACGTTGCGGATTGTGGATTCAATAATATAGAAATGTTTCTAAATGAGTTTGGCTAATCATACTTGGTGTAGAACTGGTTAGAATTGAGTATAGAAGTGTCATGTTGAGGGTTTGAGTAGAAATATTGTAGGGTTCGGATGAAGGAGGAATGTTCGTTGGATTCCTCCGAACGAAATCCAGGTCGTCCGGACGAGATAGCATTTGGTCTGGATGAGACCCCACTTCATCTAAACGAGACGTGCACCACTAGATTTGTTTGTAGCTTCGCAAGTATTGATACATGAATGAGTATTGGTTGACATAACATGGCAAGATTGACTAAATTTTCATGATAGATGTAATTGAGTAATGAAATAGTTGCATCTGAGGAAAACTAATGTTATTCATATGTTGTTGTGGTTCCTTTAGGCCTTAAGAGATGCTTATTCCAAAGTTGTTATGATTGTTGTGGGCCTTGGGAGATATTTATTCCAAGGTTTGTCGTAGAAGGTTGCTGTACTATGCTAAATCCCTTAAAAGATGTTATATTCCGAGTGATTTATTACAAACCTTTGAGTTGGTTCCGCGGGGACCATAAGTCTTTACACCTAAAGCCTCGGGAGATGCTTATTCCAAATTGGTCATTGCATTGGTTGCGTTGAGGATTTGCATAATACGTTGGTTTGTGTGTACTTGCTTGTCTTTGATGAGGACGTATATATAGGATTGTTCACATTCATTATTTTCGAATTGTTTCTATAAAATTGAATACATATCTGACTCGTACCTATTTGATTGTATTTTTGCATTATTTTTCTTATAAAACGCCAAGTAGGAACACGTGGGGTTAGTAATGGGAAACAAGCCTAGATCGATACTCACTCAAGGATATAGACGTCTAAGAAATTTATGTCTCTTTACCTTTTTTTCCGGCATTCAAGATTGATCTAGGCCATTGACCAATATTGTGACTTCCAATATTGTTTTATTTTAATAAGAGGCCAGAACATGATAAAAGGCCGAAAGATGATGTTGTCTACCATTGTCTTTGACATTTTATACGGATATTTTAAATATGGAATTGATGTTTTTTTTAGTGATATTTTATTTTTATACTCGTAGCTTATTATTGCGAAAATGTAGGCGTTACAAAGGGCCTGTTAGAATATATCCAAAACTTACAATATTAATTATTTTACCTTTTTTCCCAACGTCTCTTTTTTGTTTTAATTTCTACTAGTAGATGCCCACACGTAATGCATATAATTTTTTTTTAATATGACCTAACTAGCTAATTAAAGTAAAATATTTAAATATTATATAACAAAAATATATTTATTTGGATAATAATTTTGTAATTAAAAATTTTTAAATCAGACTAATTTATTAGGTTTTTCTGCAAGTTTTGTTGATATGAATGGAACATATCATGTACAGAGGTTCCTTTTGAGTTTAGACCAATTGAATGGAAAAAGAGAATTATTTTCATGCAAAAATATTAATACTAATTGGTAAAAATATTTGGAAAAGAAAAAGAAGATTATTGTTAATTTATCAAAATTAATCTTAATTAGTAATTTTATTTATCATTATTTTTTAAACTTAAATTGATATTTAATCTCACTTGATTAATCTTTTGTAGTAATTTTATTTTGGACTTGTTATTTACAACATGGGTGCTATAAGAAAATTAAAGTATAGAGTTAATCTTGAGTAGTAAAAAATAAATTAGTTCCAATATTCATAAAAAAAATACCACAAAATAGGAGTAAAAGAAATAAGATGAAACATATGTGAACCATAACTCCAGAAAAAGAATGTTTATAGTAATTTAGCAATATCAAAATAAATTTAATGTGTCTATAGACAACAATATCTCATAATCATATTTTTTTAATCACATCTCCGTCCTAGTATCTTAAATGTGTTTAAAAACCTATATAAATAATTTTAAAAAATATTGGGAGTCCTCAAATGGATCCAATGTGACATAGTATCTCGTAATTGTTATTTAGTTACACTTAAAGATGAAAGTTACAGGGGCATGAGAATTTGGAGAATATTTTAATTAAAAATAAGGCAACTCTTGATAATGAAGATTTAGCTTTTAACTCTTGTTTTTATGTTAATTAAAATTACAGTATTTATAATGAACTTAAAGTCATTTGTAAATGATTGATATATATGAAATTACTAATATGTTATTTATTTTGGTATAAGTTAATGTTTTTATGATGTTTAATGCTGACATTTTTTTTTTATTTTGAGTATTGTAGGATTCTAAATATGACAACAAAAACAATTATTGTAATAAGTTAAACTACAAGTACCAAAAAGAAATTATGTTGAAACTATGGGAACCATTGCTGTAATTATCCCTAGGATAGTTTTAAAAAATGGGATATTTGATGGGAGCGATAATATATATATTTTGTTAAATATATTATTACCCTTTTTTTCAAATTATCAACTAAAATAATTGTAATTTTGTAATAGTGATATGGGTATTTTCAGATTATAAAATAAAAGAAATTTTCGAAGTTATTACACTTATAAAATAAAGTTAGATTTACCTATAAATTGAGGGTCATAAAATAGTCTAGAACACAATTCAGAGCAATAAACAATATTTTTATATTACTTCTTTTATTTGGAACATAACTTCTCAAAATAACAGTTTCACAACCAAACACAAAATCTCTCTGCATTAATGATGACAAAGGGTCCCAATTAAAACTAAGTCATTTTTCCTCGAAACAGTTAATCCAAATGCCTCTGTCATATCAAATTCCTATGCCTTCATTCTATTTCGGAGTTTCCAATTGAAATGGTAAAGTAGATGTACTAGTGGAAGTTTAATATTTGTTATGTCTAGCGACATGCCTGGGCACATCATTCTCCCAACACCAAATTGAATATACTCGAAATTCGCCCCCTGAAAATCAAATTTAGACCCATTAAAACGATCGGGTTCAAAGCACTCGGGGTTGGCCCAAGATTGTGAATCCCTTATATGGCCTATGCATTGATGATGACTTTGGTTTTTATGGGTACATCATAACCCTTAATTTTGCTATTTTCTCATGCTTCTCGTAGGAGTAATTATAGACATGGAAAATTTAGGTCAATAAAAAAGTGTCACTTGACTTTTAAAATATCAAAAAGGTTTGTTCTACTAAATAAATATAGAGATAATTATTTACTACACAAGAAAAATTATTTTCTTA
>MKEJ01005885.1:0-13413 GCA_001753735.1 Embelia ribes | reverse complement strand
GGAAAGAAAAGTAATATATTTACCCTTCATCAAAATTTATATGTACAAATCTAATAACAAAGAGAATATTAATAATCTCATGATTAGATAGTTTAATCACGTGCTGCGGATATAGCAATGAATATGTTTATCCATGAAAAAGTTTAAATTCTCTTTGGCCAAAAAACTTATCGGATTTCATATTAGAAAATTCTAAAAATTGAGAGCTGTTAAATAAGTCAACATGTACTGGTATAAATAATTGGAAGGTTTATTCAAACTTTATAAAGATTCATTGCATTCGGTTTAATTTGAAGTGAATAAATATCTTGATAGCGTGGGCATACTTTAGAATTTGATGCATGTAGGGCCTTCAATTGAGATGTATTCAGTAGAGTCTTGTCATGCGAAAAACAAAAAGGATTCCCCGCCATCACATTATAGAGTAACTTTGATCAAATTAAGGTTATGTTTGTTTTGGTTTTTAAATATATATATATTTTTTGAAAATGAATTTTTTAAACGATTATTTTGCTATAAAATCTTTTTTTTAGAAAAATATTTTCTAAATTTAGATATGAAGAAAAATAGTTTCCGCTAAAAATGATCCGAAATTATTTTCCAAAACCAAACTTAATTTATCTTACCTTCTATCCTATCTCTAATTAAATTACTCTTGCAAATTAACATTTTTCTATCATTATCTTTGAGTTATCTATTATAAAAGTAATTTTAATTATTTTCCAATGAAAATTTAAGTAGGTTATCAAACACATAGAAAATCTTGAAAAATATAATTTTTTTTTTTTTGCAGAAAAATATCTCTCCAAATAATTTTGTTCGTCAAAACAAACAGGGCCTAAAAAGAGACAAAAAGCAAAGAGACTTTACTAGCAAAACCGCCCTAAAAGTATCTTTGTAGAAGTGGTAAATGTAAACCGTCTTAAAAAATTTGTTTTTCTATGCGTTAGTAAAATACCGATTCCATTGTATTATTTTTAAGGCCCTTTTTTACCGCCTCTAAAAAATCACCCCTAATACCCTTATTTTAAGTTGTGATCGCGCATTTTATATTTTTGGGTTGTTCCATTATTATAAAATTACATTTGTTATTCATATTATCCTTCATGGTTATTATGGACAAAAGTAAGAGTATATTTGGTGTTTTTACATTTTATACAAACTTTTAACAGTTAATAATTTGACCAAAAATTATGTACCCGTTAAGTTATATTTATTATTTGTGGCGCAAATATATTAGCCACAATAAATAAATACCCGTTGTGCCGCCTCCTTGAGTCATGCATACTTATTTATGGTTTTGCTTTGAAAAGAAGTTATTTTGTTAGGATTGTTTCACTTTATTCTGCAATCTGCCCAAAAAAATTATGTTCAAGTTTCTCTGATTAAAACCTTGTTTACGAATTATTGCTATATTATTATTTCATAAAAAAAAATGTTTTGTAATTTTTACATTCAAATACATATATATATATATATATGAGTTTAATAATCCCCGAAAAAGGTACAAAGATCCTATATACCATCCACCTTGAATGTAGGGGCGGAAGAAGGAGGTGGTAAGAGGAGCCATGGCTCCCGGACCCTAGTAATTTCTTTAGAAATTTTATATAAATTTTAAAAAAATTATTAATTTATATTATGCGATCCCCGACAAAATATATGAATCCTAGTAGCCTCTAGTCCTCCTACTCAGAAACCCGGACTCCGTCCTTAAATAAAAGGCATGTATACATTTTGATATATACGAACCATCATAAATATATAGGTAACTTTTATCAAGTATATAATGGTATATGAAAATTTATATGGAGTCACTATACTACTATTGTGAAGATTATATAATATATGATGACGTGGTATATGGTAACAAACCTCAGGCCACTTACAGCATATAACAGCCCTCTCGAATTCCCCAAACTACCCCTCCGTATTCTTCCCCAATCAAACCCCCCACTTTCTCCAGTCTCTCGCTATCTCTCTCGCTCTCTCTCATGGCGGACTCCCTCATATCTGATCACTCGGCGCCTCCGGACCTTCGACTGAACACCTCTGCCGCGATAGACGCTCCCTCCCCCTCCGGCGGCGGCGGATCGAGCTCCGCTAGGTACAAACTCATGTCGCCGGCGAAGCTACCGATCTCTCGCTCCCCTTGCATCTCTCTCCCCCCTGGCCTCAGCCCCACCTCGTTCCTCGAGTCCCCCGTTCTCCTCTCCAATATCAAGGCTAGTCCTTTTTTCCCCTTTATTTTTTTTTTCATTTTTTTCGAATTTTGTTTGTGTTGTAAGTATTTTAGTAGCTATGAGTGACTGCAGATTTCAGCTGCTTCGGGTTTTTACTTCAATTTTTAATTGAATGAGTGAACAAATTAGCATATATGGAGTAATTTAATCGAGCATTCTCACTAGCATTTGTCATTAAAAGCTAGTTTATTTCCGAATGAGTAAAAAGTTGGATGGATACAACTTAGAATTTCTCTCTTTTTTAGTCCAAAACAGCAAAAAATACTCAGTTTAAAATCTGAACAGCAAGCTTAATTTTGTTTCGAAAAGATACTTCTCTTACTCAAATCAATATTTTGGAAAATGCATACAGAGTCTCTCATTAACGTCTTAAAAGTGTTGGAATAATTATCGTATAATCAAATTGATTAACAATGTAGATATGATTGGTGCACTAGCGTTTTTTAGCTTTGGTGGGGGAAAAAATAGTATTTTTATAGATAAATTGTGAATAGTGGATTTGGCCTTCGTAAACCTATTGTGGAAATTCTGTTGATATTTCTAGAAAGAAAGGTACTTTTGTGAATTATTTATTCTCCAAGTTTTGAATTCAAATATTAAATGGGATAATAAAATGGTTATAGAAAGAATGGTGGGAATGCTCCTAGTGTTGGAATCTATGCTTTTAATTTTAATTAGAGTATTTTAGCAAGTGCCGTTTTGATATTAGTTAAAAGGTTATTAAATGTTACAAGGATTCTAAATTTTTGAACTTGACATATTCATTTAATATTTTATGGATGACATTTCCCTTTTAGTTATTGATGATTACCACCTCAGCTTAGAGAATTGATGTGCTCACGTCACAGTACTATAGTGGAGAATTTTTTGCTATTTAGTAATGTAATGTAATATGAGATGTCTGTTTTTAGAGAAAAAAGGCCGTTCTTTTGAGATTCTAATTGGGAAAAGTTGGGTTCGTTTCGCTACTTCACAATTTGTTGCGCTACTGGTTTTATTTGATCGCTGCTTATGAATTTCCTTTAGGGTTTTTTGCTGGGACCATTATATTCTAATCCTTGCATATAGCATTAGTAGCAATGTTAGTGGAATATGCTCTTTCATTATAGCTTGTTCTAGAATGCATTACTCCCAGTGAGCCATACTTTTCCTTGTTTATTGGCCTCGGTGTTGTTTTTTCACACCGTGAATCTTCCTTTTTGTTTGTGCTTGGCCCTTTTGTAATTTATTATTTTGCTCTGCTATGTTCTTATTTTTGTTATTCGACATGTGGGGAAAATGGAAGTAAAGAGTATCACACTATTTATGGGTGACTACTTCAATTATTTTCAATTGAAATACTCCAATTATCATATCATTTGAAGAACTTTCTTGAGATGTATTTCACACTTGTTGAGTTTTATCGGAAATACATGTGTGAGGAGATGTCTAAATAATAATTGAAAAATGCAGGCAGAGCCTTCTCCTACCACTGGTTCATTTATGAATCCTCAACTATGGAATGGTGGTACTTCTGGTTTATCATTGGCTGCAAATTGCTCCAGAAATGATACTTCTGATGAAAAAAGAAATCACACTTTTGAATTTAAGCCACACGGTTTAACCGATTCTGTTTCAGGACTGCCACCTGTAGCACCCACGGTGAGTCCTTAATGAAATTCCACAATTTCATTTCTGCTTATATTATTACTAAAAGAAAGGGTTAGTACTTGAAAAACAAGTAATTTGTGTAATCGGATGAATGTATACACCGTTCTTATTTACTGTGTTAGAAATTATCTCTATCCTTATAAATTGTGTATGATACCTTTTTATTGATCATTTCCATGTGGAATCCATGGAGGGAATACTTATTGGAAAAGGTTTGCATAAATAAATTGTTAGAGCTTCCAATTTTTGAAATCATCAAAAGTATATAATCATGGCTGACATGGTTTCTTTTCTTTTTAGAATTTTAGTCTGATGTATGCATCTTTCCCACCTGCAACTGATTTCCATCCTGTTTTTGCACTGTTGTTTTCTTCCCCTAAGAAATCTCCAGGTACAAACAACCTTAAAAGTAAACCACATGACCAAGTTCATAAACACTATCAGTCTCAATCATTTGCATCCATAAATTCTACAAGAAATGAGATGACATCTTGCACAAATGACATGAGCCATTCTTTAGTTATTGTGCCCACTGGAACTGATTCTGAAGAAATTAACCAAGGAATTGCCTCAACTACTGGGGCTCAAGCATCACATCCTGACCATAAAGATATTGGGAATTCGGTCACTGCGGAGAGATCATCTGATGATGGTTATAACTGGCGGAAATATGGGCAAAAACTTGTGAAAGGAAGCGAGTTTCCACGAAGTTATTACAAATGCACACACCCTAACTGTGAGGTGAAGAAGATCTTTGAGCGCTCTTATGAAGGGAAAATAACTGAGATTGTGTATAAAGGTACCCACGATCACCCTAAACCTCAACCTGCACGACGATTTGCTACTGGTACTATCATGTCCATTCAAGAACAGACCAATCATGTTTCATCTCTAGCCTCTGGAGAAGGTTCGGAGCAAACTTCAATTTATTTTTTACTGTTGTAACTACTGTGTACTGGACTACTTACTTATGCTTTTCGTTCCTCAAGATAAATCTGCAATGTATGGCCTCAATTCTCAAAATAATGATCGAAATGGAACTCCTCAGCTATCTCCTCGTGGAATAAACGAGAATTGTTTGGAGCTTGCAAATCAGCTGAATGGTACTACTGATGAAGGTGATGAAGATGACCAGTTCTCAAAGCGAAGGTGAGATGCATCAATAAGCAGGTCTATTGTTACTAGTTGCATTTATATTACATTTATTTACTCCTATGAATGTCAAATACTTTTAACAGGAAGTTGGATGAAATGAGCATTGATGTGACACCAGTGGTTAAGCCCATCCGCGAACCCAGAGTTGTTGTTCAGACTGTGAGTGAGGTTGACATATTGGATGATGGGTATCGATGGCGTAAATATGGGCAGAAAGTGGTGAGGGGTAATCCTAATCCAAGGTTTGTCTCAGTTTTCTGACTTGCTATGCAATTGCTGGGATCATCATCTGTTATTGGCTTCCATTTGCTCCAACTTTCTTTTCATGATTTTGATCGTCCTTGACTCAGCTCTTCCTGCCATTTTCCTGTCTGAAGCTTCTTCATTAGAAGAGGCTGAAGTTTTATTTTAAGTGAATTTTTCTTTAAAAAGAATGAAGAAAGGAAAGTGAAATCGCTTAGTCATAGGCGTTTGTATGGCTTCCTTTCCTGGCATGTCCTCTTATCTAACGTGACTCAAAAGTTGTGGTTATTTCTTGAAATTTTACCAGTTGTGTTATTATTGATGATTCAACAATCAGAGAGCCCTGAAGACTGCAGGTTGTTAGAATAATGATAGCGATCGGATTGGAAGGTTGTTACACATTATAGGATCTTAAGATCCTCTGAACCACTTATGTAAAAACCATCGTATCTCTGCACTATGGATTCCGCAACTCTACATCCGTTGTCCCGTTAAAATTTATTTTAGAAATTTGGATGACTTGTGTCTTATTTTGCATTCCAATTTTATGATACGATCCTATGAATCGATCCCAAAAGTTGTTGACCTATTCTATGTCGGACTTCAAAATTTCACAACCTTGCAAAAGCGTATAATTTTTTTTAGTTGAATGAATTGGAGAAACCAGATGCACTCCATGTATTTGATACCTTTTGCAACTTTATATTTGTAATAGTCATATGTTAGATGGGCTTGCATTTACATCGGAAACTGTAGTGGAATATAAACTTTTCTCGTAAAAACATCATGGACACGAGGAAATGATCTTTCTTGTCGCTTTCAAATCCTTGTCCTGAGCATAGCTACTCGAATAATGGTAACCAAAGTTATTTACCTTGGCAGCACATCAACTGCCGTAGTATGCCTCATGAAAAACTATATTAAACCATCATTTCTACGACCGTTGTCCGGGAGATTTCCATTGGAGCATGAAATCAGTTTATTTATCTGCAATATTTTCCCCCATGTGCTGCAGGAGTTATTACAAGTGCACAAATGCGGGATGCCCAGTTAGGAAGCACGTGGAAAGGGCATCTCATGATCCCAAAGCCGTTATAACTACGTACGAGGGAAAACACAATCATGACGTGCCCACTGCTAGGAATAGCAGCCATGACACCTCTGGACCTGGACCTGGACCTGGACCTGGACCTGCAAGTATTTTCCCATCGTCGAGAGTGAGACTAGATGGGAATGACTCAATTAGCCTTGATCTTGGGGTTGGAATTAGCTCTTTTTCTGAAAACAGATCCAATGAAGGGCAGCAGGTAGATCCAGGGTCCATGCAATTCCAAGCCAACAGGGCCAGGTCAATTTTTAACGTTGTTCAAATGTCTCCTATGTCAACATTCTATGGTGTTGTAAATGGTGGTTCGTATGTATCGAGAGATAACCATGTCATAAGTCATAACTTTCAGAATCCAACCCTGAACCATTCTTCTAATCAATATCCTCAAAACTTGGAAGGAGTTCCTTTGGGCCCCTAGATTGTTGTTTGTACTGAAGAATAAAGCGATTGTTGGGTGCCAATTTCTGATGATGGATTTATTAGAATCCTTTGTATTAAAAATCGTGTTCTCCTGTTGTATCCTTTTACAAGTTGCCTTATTGTTTTCTTAGTATGTGCTTATACCACTGTAATCGTTTAGCTCGGAAAGTTTTCTACAAATATGCTGTTAGATGGGCATATTTTCTGACCAACTGGCGTATTGTAACTTGATATAGTGCTTGAAATGAAAGAACTAAGACGCTTACTGTGATCATTTTGAGCATAACCTTTTTCATTTGTGTGATGGAAGGACTTCTTTTCACAGCCTGCATCTGTAATCTTTATAGTTGTGGCGTGTATATATTGTGTTCCAACTATTTGTTTTCCTTTTTCGGAGATTCGTGCCTTGGGGTTGTGCAGAGATTTGCATGCAACGGATGGTAGGGGCATACAGGATAGATCATGAGTTCTGTGCATTTGTTTGTTTCCATGTCGTAGGACTGCAAATGAGCTGATACTAGAAGTATACCGTCAAACTTTATTAAGATCTTTTCTTGTTGTGGTTCTTTCTGCTGGAAATTATGGCATTCCCACGAATCCTTCTATATTCCCATTTTATTTCTCATTCTAGAAATGTTGGTAAGAAAACCTCCCCATCAGTCTTTCTCTTCCCACATTTTCCTTTCTAAAACCAGAAAGATTCTAGGGTAAATTTCTGTAGGGAGAAAGGCACTGTAGCAGCTTCTCCTATAAAATATTAATTTTTTTTAGATCATTTGTTATTCTCTCTCAACATAGAGAGAAGACACTACCATCTATTTTCACTGGCCTGCCAGCATCGACCTTTTGCCACCGCTGCTGCACCCAATCTCCTTCTCTGGCGATTTTCCCCATCCTCTACAACCACTCTCCTCCTCCTTTGATCATAACCAGCCACCACATTACTTATTCTCCTCCTCCGACGACCTTCCCAACCACCGCTGCAACCACTATCCCCCTCCTCCGTACTCCCCCTTGCCACTATTGCAACCATCTCCTCCTAATTTCAATTCTAGGTATATATATTAATACATACATATAGTATATATATTTATATATTATTTAAATATATATGAGAAAGTATTGAGAAGGACTATTGTGAGGGTTTTCTGAAATTGCTACTGTTTGATTTCTAGAAGGTCATATTTAAATTTCTAGAAAGCTTGATTTTGGAAAGACTGCCTTGAATGATCTAACAAATTTTATGGAATAATTTTTAGTTGGAGAAATGATTTTCTAGAAAGTTAGATGTAGAAATTAGCGAGAAATAGGAACTACCGAGTTCTTTTAGGTCATTCCACCGGTGACTCTTTGAAGAGTCTCCATAATTTAGGGTTTAAATTATAGGTAATGCCACACCAATGTATTTAAATACGAGCATGAGTTATACCGAAAACTTGTATGAGCTAGATTTCTGTGGTTCACAACCAACCACATCACCGTACTTTTTCTATCTGCTTGTAAAATGGGTTGACGTGGCTAATTGTGAAACACACAAAAATAGTTTGTACAAGTTTTCAGTATAGCTAGTTTGTATGTATATCATTAATCATTAAATACTATTCAAATTTGAAACCAGAACCCTGAAGGAAACCCGAAGGCACCACACGGGGACCAATCCGATTTGTCCGGCTTGGTCCCCTTTTCGGTACTCTCGGTCTTCACTGCTTCTTTTGGAAAGATTTTTTAGTTAAGCATTGTAGTGACTTGTTTTTATCAAGGGTTTCTCATCCTAGCATCAGTTAAATTCTCTTGTTTGTTGTTTAAAGCTTTTGGAGAACCAACTTGTGTGAATCATGTGGAATATGATTGCCATGTGGCCTAGCAGCCTAGCCTTGTGGCGAATACTCAATTTAGTGAACAAGACACCAAAAACAGAGATGGAAGGTTAATTATTTTCATATAATTCTCCTCAGAAATGAACAAAATATTGAGAATCAAGTCACCTAGGAATCTGCTGAGAAGGAATTTTCTCAAGGGGGAATAATGTTGATGTTTGATGAACTTTTACGCTGATATAATATATATTTGTCTTTCAGCTATTTGAACTTCGACTATGCTCCTGTAATACCTTGAGTTTAGCATGCTACCCAACTATATTGTTCTTGTTCTACTCTTTTTTAAATGTACAGCGACCCCCTGAGTAAATGTTGTTCTGTTGATCTTGACAGGGACGTTTGTACAACCAGTCCAATAGTTTGATGATTGAGGTTGATGTTCTTTTGTGACCTGTGAGCATTTTCTCCTTTGTGTTACCATGGTATGGAAGTAAACTTGTTTTAGTACATTTTTTTATCTTTTTTTTAATCTTTTTTGGTCTGAACGCGTGGAGTTTTTTAGTTAGCATGTAAGAGAACAAGGTCCATTATCAACATTATAAATTGCTATATCCTTTTCTATTTTATTTACGAATTCTCACTTTGGGATGATGATTGGGTTTTGATCTTTTCTGTTTGCATACTATGCTTCAAAAAAGCAGAGTTGTGTGCAAATTTAGTACTATTTAGCAATGTGTCATATCTTTTATGGATTCAGAGTCTGAGCCAAAATCATATTTCTCCAAAACATAAGAAATAAATTTATATCTTTATACCTTTCAAAGAAACAAAATAAATAATAATAAAAAAAATCTACAGGTTTACCACTCTAGTTTTGTTGATGAGGAAGGAATTGATAAAGCTTGTGGGTGTCCTCTTCTTCCTCTAAAAAGTCATATAAGGGGTCCTGCCCCTGTTTCTGATCAAGGTAAAACCTCGCATATTCTTCTGCATATAATGTCCTAATGACATTTAGTTGAATGCATAATGAATGTATATCTTGCTTACAGATAGAACTGATATTGTTGATGAAGCAATCACTTTCTTTCGTGCCAATGTCTTCTTCAGAAACTTTGATATCCGGAGCTCAGCTGACAAGCTTCTTATCTACCTTACTTTCTATATCAATGTGGCTTTGAAGAGACTTGAGGGGTGCAGAACTTTGGCCGAAGGAACCAAGGCGATCATTAACTTGGGGCTCGAAAACGTGCCTGTGCCTGGAGAACCGAGTTTTCCCTTTCCGGGGCTCTTTGTACTACCAGAATCTCGGAAAGAAGCAGGTAAAATTCCTCTCAAGCCTTTTAACCATTACCCTGATAATGTTTGGAGTAAAGTTGGTATGAAGGGCAGTTTTGTCCTTTTCTTCTAAATTCGACTCTTAGTGAAATATAAACTATTCTGCATTCTAACCCATTTCTACATCTGTAAATTCTTTTTAATTTATCTGGATGCTACTATGGGTTCGATTGGTTGCAACTTATAAGTAAATAAAGCAACTTATTTCTGTCTGAAAAAAAAGGTTGTATGCATTCAACTTAAAACTTTCAGCTTATTTAGGCCATAATAGCAAATAAGCTCAGTTTTAAAGTTGAGCAGCCAAATGTTGTCTAACTTTTAAGCAAAAAAAACTGATAAGCTGGAGTTTATAAGCTGCAACCAAACAAGCCCTACAACTAATTTTATTCTCAGAGCTGCATGTATGTAATGATTTGATGCCCTTAGGTTCTTTCTCAAATTTTCTCCGTCATTTTCTCGTTTCCTTTTGTATTCAAGTAACAATAGATCTTTAAACGTTATTGTTTCATTTTTAATTATTTTTGCACTGAAATGATTTTGTAACTGAAAAAAGTTTCTTCTAGGTTCTTGAACCTAAGATCCTATCCATATTCTTCCAAAATACTGTTATGGGGACTTATTTGATTGATGTGTTTCTTGTATTGTTTTTGCTTTCAGAATTTCTGAATAGTTTTCAAGATGATGACCATACCCGTCATTCTTCCTCCTTTTGTTTTTCTTTGTGTTTTTGTTGTTCCACTCGTATTTATAATTTGCGAGAACACAGAGATAGAACCAGAAGAGTCATGGCAAGAACCCAGTGTACCCTCTCAAATGTGTAGAAAGGTCTCACAAAGGTTTTTTCTTTTTTCCCTGGATGGTTAGAATATATTTATTACCAAAGAAGTTCTAAATTCGAGGTGGAATGTCCTAAATATGATTAATACCCGCAACATATGAATGAATTTAAAACACTAACATATGAATGAATTTAAAACACTATAATACGCTCATACAGACCTTAAATCATTTAGCTTAACCACTGGAAATTAAATTTCTTTCACGGTGGTTTTCTCATCCATTTTATTGGTATTCCCTTTGATTATTGCTACATATGGTTACACCTGAAGCTCCTGCTTGTTTCCATACTTGAAGCTTTATTTTCGTTTTGGGTTTCGTTAATCTGCAGAGCTATTCAGGAATTACTTGAAGCAGATAAGGGAGGAAACAAGTGGAAGACTGTTGAGCGTCGCATACAGGCCCAACGGAACTCCAAATAAATGGTGGTTGGCATTTGCCAAGAGGAAGTTTATGAACATTATAATTCCCTGATCACAGCTTTTTCCAGGGCCATTTAAAAGGCAATCTCTCTCGCTCCGATATATATATAAAGTGATGGCATTGGCTCCGATATATGTATTTCTGTACCTCTATCTGTGTTATGCAATGTAAGCATTGTATGGTTTTAGAAATCCTCTTTATAAGATCTATATAAAATAAATTCTTATTCATTTGAACAGATGAACCAAAAAAAGTACATTTGTGTGAAGACATGCATGTTCCAAGTAACTGTTTGTTTGCTTTGTTATTCTGTTTATTTCCAACTTTCCATTCATTTCCGAATAATGAAAAAGTTTCTTTTCGACACGGGTCCAGAAACACCCGGTCCAGGGGAGCGTTACAGTCTCGCACTTGATGATGTGGACGCCCTCCGCGGCCGGATGATTGAACCCCTGTAATAGTCTGGAGTTGTCGTCTTTAGATAAATTGATAATCTGTCATGATTTGCTTTGCTTCTGGTTCTGTAGATTCATATTGTGATAACATGGGGAAAAAAAAACACCATTTATGTATCTTCATCTTTTGTGGAATTTTGATTGTTTTTGGAATTGGTTTTCAACTTTTCATGTGGGTTTGGGATCTAGAAATCAGGGGAAAAGTCAGATGCTCAAGAGAAGTCAACTCATCAAATGAAAAGCTGACAAGTGCCCTCCTACTTATTTGACACGTCTCCACTTGTTGATACCGTGCAATTTGGCATTGTCCATGATTATACAAAGGCATGCTTATGCTACCATTCATTCAAAAGTTATAGCATACCTTTTGGAATGAAAAATTGAGTTTGCTTTAAATTTACGATCAAGTCGGTGGTAGTGGTTTCTTTGTTTTCTAATATTTGGAAGGAAAAAGGCCTTGGACGATTATTAACGTATTGATAAAAAATATAAAGAAAAGTGTATTGATTTTTAAATGTCAATATTTCATGCATGTGCGTGTTGTTGATCTTATTTTTAACAAAAAAAAAATAAAAATAAAGATTTTGTTAGGTAAGAATTTGTATTTTTTTTAATGATTGTGAGTACAAGTATTGTTACTCAAAAAGTGTTTCGACATGTGTGATGTTTGTGTGCAAGGGGACTACCTACATTTGATTCGTAAATATGTTTTCAAAATTATGTTCTTTTGAAGTGGAGTAGTGGGTTAATTTTCACGCTCGACTCAATTCCATGGGATTTTAATTAGAAATTTAGAAAATTGAGAGTGAAACAACAAAATCCTGCAAAATATCCTTTTCAATTGGATTTGTCATGACAATTTTGGCACCAAGTGTATTCACTTTTATCTCGTTTTCACTCTGCCCTGCACATAAATTGGCAGTTCAATTTGCTTCTATCCGAAACAAAAGCGTAAAAAGTAAAACATTGGCATTGTCATATGAATGCTTTTGATAAATAAAAATTCTCTAGCTGAGCCTTTAGCTAATGATGCATTCACAAAGGACTCGGTTCATTTGCAAATCTAATCTTGCAATTTTGCCCATTAATTAAGACTCAATGCATGACAAAGCCAAAAATGCCCTCTAATTCCAGTGGGCGAATTACAGGGGCAGTCCTTGTAGTTTAAATGGTATTTTCATTTCAATGGTAAAGGCCTCAATTTTTGAAAAAGTAACCGAGTTGGTCGCCAGTGAAGTCATTCAAAATGATGAAAAATCATTTCAAATTAACCATGTGAGGATTTTTCAGAGCAAATCAGTCATTTTTCAAGCATTTTAAGTTGGTATCACATCCTGCTGTGATCATTATAGCTATTAATAACTTAATATTGCTACCATGAAAGGGCAAAATCTCTCCCTTTTTCAAAATACAGGGATCAAATGCGTTAGTTTTTTAAAAATGTGTTAGCCATTATTATTTCAATTTAAACTATGAGAACCAAATAGTAATTTGGTCAAAACTATGGGGACCAACATTGTACTTCAACTTTACTCCTTTTATTTATTTTTATTTATTTATTATTATTATTACATCTCCATTTATGCCTTTTTCTTTTTCTTTCCCCACAAGAAATTGCAAAAGTATAAAAATTTAGAGTCGGTGTTGAGCCCTTGCTCGCCATTTTATACCCTTCCCCTGTGCATAATTTCTCAGAAAACAAAACAAAATCGTAATTACAGAAAATA
>MKEJ01005878.1:0-13162 GCA_001753735.1 Embelia ribes | reverse complement strand
AGCGTTGTGACTCGATGTCTGTATTCCGAGTCAAAACGTTTCGGAATAGATCAACACTTATTGCGTATGTATTTTAGTAGACTGGATGTTTACTTGTTGTTTCAATGATATTGCGTACTCTGCTATAGTATAACATGACATATATATTATTTGGATGTGAGACTTGCGGATTGAGTGCTTCTCGGAACATATTTTCGGTTTTGACCAAAAAAAAATAAAATTATTTCCTCCTTTTGATTTTTAAAAGGGAATCACTCACCCCTCGAGTCCTCTAGTCGGGTCGGGCTCGTCTCGGGTCGGTTAGAGAATCCGGGTCGTGACATATACATATCATGATGCATAAAATGAGGACTTGTGTGTAATCATACAGTAGATATAAGCAGGTTCAAAGATAATATCAGTGTCGGGAAATCTTTTAGGCCTGAGTTGGAAGGGTAATGTTACAGAGCGAAAGGAACTTGACGTGATATTTTTAAAAAAAAAATTAAAATGGGAAATAGCAATATTAAAAATAATAGAATAAAATATATATATGACTAAATTTGAAAATTAGTAAATTATAATAAAATAAATATAATTAATAACGAAAGTAGCTTTATATCTTAAAAAAGTACTATTAGTAATAATCAAAATTCAATTACTATTATTGTAAAATAATTTAAACATGATTTATTTTGTTATTTATGTGAGCTTTTTTTGTTATAAAATTTTTTTTCAAAAATGAGTTTCCAATACGAATTAGGAAAAAACAAAGTTTTCATTCCAATTTTCAGGAGAAACGACTTTTTCATGTCCAACTTAGTTTCCACGCAACGACGAAACTAGGAGTGAATCATGTTGCAATTTTTATTTTTTATTTTTTTTTGAAATTGAGTGAAACATGTTACATGTTGACTTTGTTTAGGTCCATAAACTTTAGAATTTAATTTCGTACCAATTACGGTGTATATTACGTTAACATCAGTATAGTACTCTTATGAATAACATATTTGACGTACATGTATAAACACATTTTACGCATCTAAGCACAAAAGTATACAAAGATTTAACACTGACGATGGAGACAAATTTCACTGTAAACTTTAAGGGCATGAACAACATGTTGGATTTTATTTAGGTACACAAAACTTTATAGAAAGAAACTTATTGCATGTTATTAGGTATATGAACTTTATGTGAAAAAAAGGATCACCGTGGAGCCCAAGCTAGATTATGTTAGTTAGCTACCAAGATCTTGTTGGGCCACAAAAGGAATGATAATAACAAATTACTTGTTTTCTTTTATCATTAGTGTAGGCTGCAGATTTAAGAATGTTCTCGGCTGAAAACATAATGAGGCACCTAAAGTTTATTTGGTTTTAAACTGCATGAACCTGATTACTTTTCCAGTTTTAATACATCAAATTAATTACTTTTAAGTTGCATTCCTGTAATCACTAAGTCCAAGGAGCTACTAATTGTTATTGTAACTACAAATGCATTAGTACAAAGATTAAGGTTTTACTTGCATCGAAGAATCTTTATTTGTTTTCAAAACACAAGTTCATTCGTATCAACTTTTTTAAAAGTTGAACTCTCAAATACATATCAACTTTTTAAAAAATATTGAGCTTAAAAGCTTCATTTGAACAAGTCTTAAATTTCAAAACCAGATATTGAGCACCTTGAGACCACTTCATACTTGCCAAACCAAAATCAATTAAATTTTAGCAAATTTGGTTGCAAATTTGTTTATTCGAAAAATAAAAACTCATTCAAAGGAGTTTATAATTTTGGATCATGTGAGCCCCAATATTGCATAAATAGCGCATCAACAAATATAATTACTAATATGGTACACTTCATTGTGTTCGTCATTACTAATTGCGAACATATTGTTCGCCATGATTAATGGCAAACAAAAATTTTTTTACCGTTCGACACTAGTAATAGCGAAAAATATATATATTTTACAATTCGCCATTAGTAATGAAAAAATATATTTTAATTTTTGTACAATTCACCATTAATAATAACAAAAATTAAGTTTTAAATTTTACTCTTCCCAAAACTTAAATAGATCTACGTCTGACCCCTGGCTCTCTCACACCCTCTCCCCTTCCTTCTCCCTCCTCAACCCGTCGCCCTCCCCTCTCTTCCTGCCCCTCCTCCCTCCGTCTCTCCGCATATTTGTGTAACTCTCAGAGATAAAAAAATTTTAAATTTAATTTTGACCATTACTAATGGCAAATTATAAAAATAATAATAATAATAAAAATTTATCATTACTAGTGACGAATTTTATGCCATTACTAATAGCGAACTGTAAAAAAAAAATTATTGTTCGCCATTAATGGTGGCAAATAATATACAATATTTTGAAAATAAAATGTATCATATTGATAATTATTTTTGTTAATTTATTATTTATTTAATATTAAGGCACACATAACCTAAAATTGCAAAAAAACCGATATTTGGCGCCTTGGGGGTTAGCATATGAGGATTTTATAAGCCGTAATAAATGACTTTGTGACAGGTTCACAAATTACCTCTTTTATGTTTACTTTTTATAAATACTGCTTGGTTGACAAGTGAAAATGGGTCCAGGGTGAATCATCATCGCTGACGTGGCCACCCCCATTGGTCTATTTCCATTGCTTTTTCTACAAGCCAAGCACCCAACCACTGCGATCTCACATTTACTACCTTTCAACGCCTTTGTGTGGTTTCTACACAATTTTATAAATAAAATAAAATCTAGTGTTAATTACTCTGAAGGTCCATGTAGTTTCAACCAAAATTATATTTGGTCTCCTTAATTTCATTTGCAACAGTAATGATCACCAAATCATGAAAAGGTGACAGATTTGGTCACCAGATTATAAAAGAGTAAGACGGTTCCTTCTACCTACCGTCTTATCTTGAATTAAAAATCCTAAATTGCTCAAAACTAGTTGGCAATATCAAATTCAATAATAAAAAAAAAAACACTAAGTTAGGCATAAGCAAATCATCTGTTTAGATGACTTTGCCTTCAAAATAAGGATCAATTGTGTCATTGTTCAAAACTTAGGAACTTATATTAAAAATTTGATTACAACAAAAAAAAATAATAATAATAATAATAACATTGAAAACCACCCAAAAAATCATGGTGATAAACATTTACCACATTTCCAATTACCTAACAAATTTAATTAATAATTTTTATTAGTAAAAATATATCACCATGATCAATTCTTGTATTAATATAAGAAAAAATTTTCGAAACCATGACAACCAAATAGTATTTTGAAGGAAAAATAAAATATTTGACCATAATTAACTCCTGTATCAATACAAGAAGAAATTTTATCGTATAAAAGTTTGCTTCGAAACCATGGCAACCAAATAGTATTTAGAAAGAAAATATGGGGCGTTAGTGTAAGTAATCCTTATATTTATTTAATTGTGTTAGGCAAGTGGTTGGGAGGAACAAACGAGTGGTCAAGAAGCATTCACATCCGGACTCTATTTGCCTGCCCCCTTCCCTTCCTTTCCTTTCCTTTATCGCTCTATATACGCATATATATACACGTGGCAACCTGGAGAAGATATGGCGGCGAGTGGGGGATGACGTGGCGAAAAGGGCTAAGACAAAGTGTAGGTAGGCCACTGCTGCAGCTCATGTTGTAATCCTCTTCCTTTAAATTTTTATCCACTACTCTTGGCCCTACCTCTATTTTCTCAATATTTCCTATTTTTTTTAGGTTGTAAACGATTTATTTATTTTTCACATAAATAGAATCTAATAATAAAAAATTTTCAAAAATAATATTATAATTATGTATATTAAATTTCATTTTTGGCGTCCAAAACCATATCTTACGTGATATCTTTTTTTAGTGGCGTTAGATTACCCTTTTTTCTACTTTTTCTACCCCACCATCAAAATATGGTTGAATATTTCGCAGTTGGATATTTGTGCGGTCTTTTCTGAAGTTGTACCGACATTGAATTATGGTAGGGTAAGCTGGGAGGTGCGGCTCTGACTCGAGAAATTTTCAGATAGAGTATCAGATAAAATATGAGCCACATTAATACAATTTTATGATAAAAATATTTTTGTAAATTTACATTAAAGATTTTTTGTTTTTATATTTAGTCTCTCATTAATATTAGATAATTATAGTATTTGAGACTAGCTGGACAATCTATGTCAATTGCACCTGTTAAGGAAATTAAAATAATTATTGAGATGAGTTAAAATTTCTCCATTCACATCGGTGTCCAATGAATTGCTAAGCAGATTTTTTGGGTTATTTTAAAATTAATAACTAAAATTAAATTAATTTTTTTTAATTTAATTTTGTACAGAGTTTTTCATTTTCAATCTCAATATATATTTAAAAATGAATAACCCAAATTTAATTAGCAAAATCTGCGAGCACTTCTTCTGAGCAGATCTATATACCAAGGGGCGGAAGCATGACTTTCAATAGAAGGAGCAACTTCTAATAACATATGCAGGAGGCTTGTATAATTTTTTCAGTAGACCGAATAGTATAAATTGTTAAAAAATCTCAAATTGTATACATGATTGTTGTTGAAATATGCTAAATTAATTTTTTTATTGCAAAAAAAGAAAAACTGGATGTGTTTGGAACGCGGCTAGTATTTATTGAAATATTGTTCTCTAATTAATGATAGAGAAATTAGAATAAATTTTAAAAGCAATTTTTGTTAGAAAATATTATTAAATTTAAATTTTAGAAAAATATTATGCATCTTAGTTAATATTTCAATTTAATTTGATATTAAAATATAGATTTGATATGATTTTGTTATACTTATCGTGTAACACTTATCAACTCTATAAATATATTATCTAACTCTTATACAACAATAGGAAGTCTCCCTTCTCATTATTAAACTTGATAACTTTTAAGGTAACAAATCATTAAAAAAAAACAAAAATTATAAATAAAAAAAAAAAAATTTCTTTTACCAAATAATGGTTATTATTTTTTATTATTAAAAAATAGACACAGATTCCATAAATTAATATCAAATAAAATCATATTTTGTTTTCTAGAGAAGTTAGAGAAATGGAGAGACATAAGTTTTTTGCATAACCATTTATATCTAACAATAACTGATTACTGAACTTCCTTCGAAGTAAAAAAATTGGCTAAATCTAAAAGTCTCAAAATTAAACTTTACAATTAAATAAATAATTACCTCCCTATATGGTTTATGTAATTCTAATATGCATGAATTGCATAAAATTTCTTAGGGCTTCTTCTTATGTTGATAAGCACGAAAAAATTACTGTCCTCATTGTTTCATTCAAAATTCAATCTGGTCCGCATAGTTTAAGTTGAAGCAGTAGTAATAATCTTGGAGTTTTGAAGAAAAGGCACAACTGATATTTATTATAGCTTCAAACTCATTCTAAATAATGAGAATAATATTATTCAACAATAGAGTAAGTAATCTAAATACTTCACTGATTATTTGTGTTGTTTTCTTTTTCGTTTTATGGATGGGTTTGGATAAAGAAGTTAGTTCACGAAAATAGAATTCGTTTGGCATCTTGGAACATAGAAACCTTAATTGGTCGACTAGCTGAGATTGGTGAAGTGATAAATATAAGGGGAATAAGTATTTTGTGTCTACACGAGACTAAATGGGTAAGTGAAAAATCTAGAGAGGTACCACCATGGGGTTATAAGTTAGGATATACGGATAAGGATAGTAATAGAAATGAGGTAGCAATATTTGTTTTCAAGAGTTTACAAAAAAGACATAGTCGAGATGAAATGAAAAAGTGATTAGATTTACTTATTAAGTTTATATTAGATAAGGAGATTATTAATGCGTTCAGTGTCTATGCACCTCAAGTAGGTTCAAATGAGAATATTAAAAGGAGATTTTGAGAGGATTTAAATGAATATGTAGGTGAATGGCGAGATGATTTTGAAGGTGTAAATGAGAGATATAGTTTTGGAGATAGAAATAGTACTGAGATTCCATTTTATAAGTTGCTACAGCTTATAACTTGATACTAGTAAATACTTGATTTAAGAAAAGAGAATGACATTTGGTGATATATAGAAGTTGGGTAAATGCTAGCCAGACTGATTTTTTAATTGCTAAGAAAGTGGATAAAAGGTTTTGTAAGAATTGTAAAATTATTTCAGGAGAGAATGTCATCAATCAACATAAATTCTTATTTTTGGATGTTTGTATACAAAACTGGCAAAAGAAAGAGGACCGAGTTCAAGAACCGAAAATTAAGTGATGCAAGTTGAAGGATATGAAAATGACAACTTTTAAGGACAATGTAATTGAGGAGGTCGATTGGGAGAGTGAAATAGATATAAATACAATGTGGATGGAGGTAACACAACGTATAAAGAGAGTGGCTAATGAGACACTTGGTGAATCCGGGAAAAAAGTGCCCCTTGGCAGAGGGGTTAAAGCAAAAAAAAGAGTTAAAAAGAGCTAAAAAAATGTCATAATGATCAAGTTTATGAGAGATACAAAGAAACAAAAAATGAGGTAAAAAAAGTCATATGGTATGCGAAATCTAAAGTTCATGAGAAACTTTTTAGAAGATTAGATACAAAAGAGAGAGAGAATGAGTTGTATAAAATTACAACACTGAAAGATAAGAAGAGTAAGGATTTGAATGGCGTGAGTTGTATAAAGAGTGAGAATGATAAAGTTTTAATAAAAAATAAGGACATTAAACACCGATGGATAGATTATTTTGACAAACTCTTTAATAGTGATCAGTCGAGTAATCTAAGTAATATTACGATTTCTTCAGAATAGGTGAACGACAATTTTATGCGAAGGGTAAAAAAATGCGAGGTTAAAGAGGTTTTAAAAAAAATGAAGATGAACAAAATAGTTGGACCTGATGACATTCCTATTGAGATTTGGAAAGTTCTTAGGGATGTGAGAATAAAATGATTAACAACCCTATTCAACAAAATTAGGCATAATGAAAAGATACCCAATGAATGGAGAAATAAAATTTTAGTATCTTTATATAAGAATAAAGATGATATACATAACTGTTCAAATTATCGTGGTATTAAACTCATGAGTCATATTATGAAACTCTGGGAGATGGTATTTGAGTATAGGTTATGACAAAGTACTATAATTTCTAAAAATCAGTTTTGATTTATGTCTGAGAGATCGGCTACAGAGAAAATTTATTTACTGCGACAACTGATTGAGAGATATAGAGTAGGGAAGAAAGACCTACATAATGGTCTTTATTGATTTGAAGAAAACTTATAATAAAGTTCGGAGAGAGGTACTTTGGTGGATTTTGGCAATGAAATTGGTTTCCCTCAAATATATAAATATTATCAATGATATATATAATAGTACAATTACCAATGTCAAAATATGTTATGACTTGTATAGTTTTCCTATTACAATCGGACATCGAATAAAATTGAAATCCTAGTAGTGAGAATATAATTTTTTAACCATCATTTTGTGCATTTTTTCTTGCTAGAATTAATACACCTGAGGGTAATATAAAATATGAAGAAATGATATATATATATATATATATATATATATCATTTTTGAATTATAAATTACACAGAAAAAAGTCATAAAGTTCTTATCTGAAAGCTTTCTCCCAACCCACTCACAAAATTATTACGTAGTAATTTAAAATTTTGATACTCAACACTTGTATGCGTAGGACCATTAGAAACCAAATTCAGTCCACAAGAAATAAGGGTTAAGACAAAATTAAAATTTGGAGATCGAGCAAATTGATAGTCTATTAGTACTTATTATTTCTATATCAAATATAAAGATGAAAATAACGTACATTAGTGCTTAGTATAGAATAATCTAGAGAAGCATTTAGTGTTCTTATCTTTTGAAAACTCTGAATTATCATATCTTGTTAGACATCATATATATTGATATGCTTTGGGTTTGTCGAATTTCCAATATCTATATTTTTTAATTCAACTTCGTCAATTTTCAATCATTTATCGACAATAGGGAAATCCTTTACTTTTGCTTGCATATTTATCATCACTACCATGACAAATTTTATCACTTATCTCATAATCAAGAATCGGTTTGCTCAGAGATTCATCCTCTAATTTATTTGCATATTTTTCTCATTTATCACAAATTTATCCAAAACTCCCTTTTAAGATGAGATTAGTTTTTCAATTTTTTTTCTTTTTTTCGAATTTTTATATCCACTTGATATTTCCTAGAGGACATTTTAATGCTAAATATAAAATTTTTTAAGCAAAAATAATAACGTATAATACATCTAACCATTTTATCTATAATAAACTAAACATTGCATATCATATTATAAAAAAGAAGAAGATAGATTAGAAAGATAGAATATTATTAATTGAATTTTTTGATGGAGTCACGAAAAAAAAATTGTTATATTACTTTAATTTTATTTGATAGAGTAATAAGCATGAATTAGAAGGGTTTCAATGGAAACTTGAGACTTAAGAGAATGAGAGGAGAGAGGTTTTTTTTTTCACAGATAGAAGAATGTGCTACGTGAGAAGATGAAAAAGTAAGTTAATTTTAAAGTTAATTGTAATTTGTGATTACCAAAAAAAATAGAGTGAGTTAGTAATTAGATCACGCTAAATTAAAAATATTTATTCGAAAGACTTGATTCTGACAAATTCTAAAAAATGACTATTTATCAGTATTTCTTACATGAGAATATTTAAATATGAGGCCAACATTTTGGATCTTTATTAAGAAATGTTATTTTTATTCTAAAATAATATATATATATATTAAAAAAATTTAAAATTTGAAAGCCCTTTATTTTCGAGGATGTTTGACGATTATCTTAATTGTCTTTTGAAAGATCCGCCTCTGACAAATTTTACATAAATAAGTTGTCAAATTACATATATTCTCGCTATTTAATCTAATGACACAATTAAATAACCAGGTTTTCGCACCTTGGGGTGGCGGGGGCACGGCATTCCTTTATCTCCCGAATTTTCAATTGATTTAATATGTAAAATTTGAAATTTTACCTGAAAAAAGAATTTTAATCTAGAACAATATGGGCTCATTCTTTATCCGAAAATCATGGATTTGGCACTAATTTTAAAGTTTTTTACGATCGATGTGAAACAATGACTTTCTACTTTACTTTACAAACCACGTTTAGTTACCAACCATATATAAGAACTTACTGTAGCCAAAATTTTATTATTGCACACGTTTTTTAAGAGAAACACACTAAAAGTCCCATTATCTCAATCTATTCAAAAGTTGCTTATGCGCAACTAATTAATACATGTACATATATACAAACATCAACTCTTAAGTAAGTTTTAATGGGAAAAGTACCACCGGGGCGCAATTTTCACACAAAACCATTTCTTGGAATGATATTTTCAAGATTGGTCATTTAATTCATCGAAATCAATAAGTTCCTTTTGTTCGTACAAAATTTTGGGTAAAGGACCTTATAACAAAATAAATCAAAAGATTCGAAGACCGAAAAGTCCAAATCTCATCATCGTCGACCAACCACTTCTTATTTTTCTTATTTCAAGGGCGTCAAACGGACTTGAACCCCGTACTTGGGTTTTATTGTGAGGACTACAACGGGGGCATGTCGGTAATTTTCCGAGATCGTGAAACTAAACCGGCTAATCAACATGGCTAGAATAATCTTAGCTTCCATCATGGCAAAGGACTGTCCCACACAATTTCTAGGACCGGCCGCAAAGGGCATGAACCGCCCCTGGGTGTAAGATTTCGAGGCGAAACGGTCTGGGTTGAATTCGTTTACGTCTTTTCCCCAAAGCTCTTCGCTGTGGTGAATCGCTAACACCGGTATCCATATTGATAGGCCCTTAGGGATGTTTAGGTCGCCTAATTTTATGTCCTCAAAGGCCATTCTTGGTAGTACAGATGCTGGTGGGTACAGCCTAAGTGACTCATTTATCACCATGTTTAACTGCACAAATTAAAAAGGAATTACTATTAGTTGCTGATAAAATTAATTCATATACAAAAACTTAATTTGTATACCATAAATACTACTCATAAATATTATTATGTTTAATTTTTCTAAGGTTAGTATATACTTATTTGATTATTGATAGCATGAAAAACGAATTGTCCATGGAGATGAAACTAATTATAATGTAGTTATTGCAATAATTTCCGCCTCAAAAACTTTTTCACATTAACAAAATAATATCACTATCTATAACATGTAATATTTATTTTTGGACGTACCAAGTTGAGCTTTGAGAGATGGTCAATCGTCGGATCAGCGCCATCACAAACTTCCTTAACTTCGGCACGAACCTTGTCCTGCCAAGTCGTATTACTAGCGAGAAGCATGACTGTCCACGTCAGCAGTAGAGCCGTGGTCTCGTGCCCAGCGAAGAAAAATGTCTTGCACTCATCCATAATTAACTGAAGATTTAAGCTAAAGCCGTTACCTAATTTCTTTTTCTGCATCTCGTTTAGAAGCATACCGAGCAAATCATTTCCGTACGAGCTACTTCTACCGAATTCTACGCAATCTTTACGGCTTTGTATAATTTCCATTAGCAATCTCTCCACCTCCATTTTCAGTGATTTAATTTCTCTGTTATATTTGCTTGGAAAAAACCTACGGGAAAAAATGAATTTAGTAAATAACAAAACAAAATTTCTATTATATTTATTATTTTAGATATTGTAGAGTGTTGATCCAACACTCTTGGATAAAATTACATCATGTAGTCCAGTATAACGACGTGGCGCTAATTTATTCATTGGATTGATATTATAAACATCCAAAAGTATTGTTACTTTCCTCTTTTGTCTAGTGAAAATGAATAAATTGTTTCAGAATTTATCACATGGTAATATACAAAAATACAAATTTTAATTTAATTTAATATTAGGATATCATAGCGTGTTGATCCAACATTCTTGGATAAAATTCGTCATATCGTTCAGTACAGAACGATGTGGCATTAATATACATGTGGATTGACACTACGAATATCGGAAAATATTGTTTGTTCCCCGTTTTGTATAATGACATCCAAATCCAAAACTAGCTTCGCAATCATCGACCAATAGAAACAGTACGTAGGACAATCACAAAACTAGTTTAAATTTGGGAACCTTATCGGTCACGTTTTAAAAAATGTAGGGACTCGGTGTTTTCACTGAAACTGAAGGGACCAAATAGAATTCTTCCAAAAATTAAGAAATTATGAAAACAAAAAAAAAAAAAAGAAATAGAAATTACCGGCTACCGGGAAAACACAGGTGACGGCTAGCTTGGGCACATAAGTGTTGTAAAACAGTGAGTAAATGGAATATTTGTTTCCCTTTTTCGTAGCTAGAGTCGAACTCGGTCCTTGATATGATGTCGGCCGTGAGTCGACTCATGTATTCGCCTATCTCAAACTCGGTCCGGCCCAACTGAGTCGCTTCGTTCTCTAGCGATTGCAGCATCTGCTTAGTGCATTCTATCATGTACCCAGCATAGCTCTGTCCAGGTTACCTCAACCATTTTAGCATTTATTACATAGTATTTTTAGAAAAATAAGTGATAAGTATGTGAGTAAATCATTTACGTTATATTATGCATACATAAGAAAAAATACAATTTTGCGGGGCAGTCCTGTAAGTACAACATTGATTTTTTTTCTCTTTCTTCATTTTCTTTTTGCCAATTATTTCAAAAAAGTATTACTCGGACCCCATAAAGTGTCTTGAAAATATTTTTTTAGAAAAAGAAAATAAGTCATCACAATAGAGTGCATTTTAGGCACTAAAATTTGGTCGATGGCTTTGCAATGATGTGACTTTTTGAATTAAAATCTTCATAGAAGACGTAACTTTAAACAACGACTCCGCAATATGTTAAATAGATTCAAAATTTACGTAGAAACAATTATTATTATTTTTTTTTAAAAAAACACAGAATTATCACCAGGATATCATTTGGACAACAATTACGTGTAATCTTGGTTTTTCTGCCTGTCATTTTTATTGTATCCGTATTTTATAAACTCCTAACAAAAAACAAAAAGAAGATTATTCCCATAGATAATAACATATGCAGATATAGATATATATATCTATACGTACCTTGAGCTTGTCACCCATGAAAGCCGGTGAGACAATGTGCCGCTGGTGGTGCCAATCGTCTCCGTTGGCCATGAGTAGGCCCCGCCCGATGAAGTGCTTCGTCCCTTGCTGCTGTTGCCACGACTTTCCCGCCTTGGTACTGTATCGCGACAACAATTCCTTTATCATGGATGTGTCAGTAATACACATTCGCGGCTCTACCCCGTTCCAATAAATAAATCTCTTCCCTAGCAAAAACGAAAAATAACAATATCATCAAGTAGAACTTTGGTTTATGTTACAGCAAAATAACGTGACATTGATATTTTTGTTTACTACTTACCGTATTGTTTGGACCAGGTGAGGAAATGGGGTAACAAGCGACCAACGATGTCGTGGCTAATGGTGACCATATCTTTTGAGGTGGAATTAGAGACGAGATCGGCCATCTCGTGTATGTTTCCAACTAGGAGACGGGGTTTCGGCCCACGAACCCCTTGCTTCTCCATTATTTTCTTGACCCATAACGGAGTCAATAAGTAACAATTTACGGTCTCGTAAGCGACTCGAATAAAGAGAGGGAGGAGAATCGCTAGGAGAGACCATAGTATTGAGATCTCCATTTTTTTGTTTTTGTTTGATGATTTGATAAGAGAGAACAAGGGGAGAAGACTGCTATTTATAGTGAGAGGGCCAATGAGATGGATGTGAAAAAGGACAAATTGTTTTAGCTCTCACTCGAATGTTTTTTTTTGAAATGGGAATTTAATAGAAGTTATTGCAACTTTATTAAAATTTTATTAGACGGGATAAGTACATAGATTGCAGCCAGGGCGATACATGGGTTATGTATATTATTTTTTTATTATATTAATTATAGTTATTATTAAATTAGTTTTAATAATTTATTTTTTGATATGATATCTTTTGTATTTTTTTTAGTTATTTATTAGTTTATAAAATATTGATTGATAGGATTTATATTATAATAATATTTTTATGAAAAGTTAATGTTTATTTAGTTTAATTTTAAGTATGCAAAAATCTTATTATAAAAAATATTTTAAAA
>MKEJ01005876.1:0-11611 GCA_001753735.1 Embelia ribes | reverse complement strand
CTAATGCATATCACTAACATATTATACTAACACTTATACACATATAATAGTATAATATACCATACAATACATTACACATACTATTCTTTACCCTGCTTAATCACTCATAGACACTAATAAAAGTGTTTATATTTTTCTAACAAGGTGTTGCCCTGTACCCATAAGGGACGGCTTCCCCTTGATCCCTGCAACATGACCTGGCAGGTCAAACCCCGTACAATTCTATAAAAGTGACAAATAACTTTCGGAATTGTGTTTGAGTACCAAACACTATTTAGTCATACACGCTACTATCATGTCATGTAACACATAATAATAATATTATATCATACCATATAGTATTATTAAAATGCAAAAAATCTCTCTGAATTTCCATGCCGTTATAGGTAGACTATGAATTTCAATATAAATTTGAGAAAGTGTGTGTATATCGGTATGTGTGACATGTCGTATATATCATATTTGGATTCGTGTTTAACATGTTACTACTTGTATAAAATTATTTTCGGAATATGCGTAGCATATATAATCATACTTTCATGATATTTATATCAAGGTATACATTTGAGCATGTTCATACCTATTTATCAATCACATATGGACTCGTACATTGGGCATGTTAACTCAGGATTAAAAGCATACAAACTCGTGAATAAAGACACATATACATTCGGGATTAGACTTCGAGTGTTTTCTATTATTTTTCGGGACTAGCATCGACTTTCACCAAAAACTTCAAGATTTTATGAGCGATCTGACAGCTCTGAGTCAAGCCTATAATCTGTGGCTCTTCTGCGGGTTGTGCTATTTATAGGAAAAGGCATTCATGTAGTCCATTCGAGCAAAACTTCGAGAGATATTAGTCCCATATTTCACTTTGAGTCATAGTTGATATTCAAATTTGGGATTTGTGTCTAGCATTCGAGATTCATGATTCGTGTTTCATGTTGAGTTTTGTAGTTGAATTGTAGACTTATTACTAAAACCCTTCATGTTGGTAAATGTTTTTAACTTATAATTCGGTAATAATTGAGAATTGAGTTCATAACATGAGCATATATATTATATATCACATAATCTCATATTTATCGTGTAGTTCATATTATAACCCGCACATGTTTCTTTCCATATGTATCTTCTTGTTATATTCATTTTATAGGCACGGAGGAGTATTAGGGACATGTTTGATATTTGTTGTGGCCAAAAAGGAAAAATTATATATTTTGTATTCGAGGCTTCAGGATATGTAAATATTTATTATTTTTGGGACAAGATGTATATATTTTTGCAACTCAGAAGGTTGCTTTCGATTATTATAAAGAATGAATATTAATGTAAATATAATCTGGATTGTTGTTGCTTAAGCTTTTAATGCAAAGTGGAGGTCTTGATATAGTTGTATTAATATGTATCACATTTTGCACCTTTCATTATCGTATTTCTTTCGCATTTCCTTTCTATTTCCCTTATTTTCTTTAATTTATATATTCCATCTCACATACCTGAGTTTGAGATTTAGGGCTCGACATCAACTTATGCTAAAGTTTTGATTACATATTTACTTATACCCCTACTAAGTACGTTAGGTATAAAGATGGGGGGCAACAGGGCCCGAGACTCCCTTCAAAAGGAAACGCTAACTTATCCTAGTGTCGCCTCAAATAAAGTCCTCCTTTCCCGATATGCCTCCTAACTTCTCTCATCCGACCATGTCTTGTGCGATGAAGGAAGAAACTGACTCTTATGCTGATATCTCCTAGTTTCCAAAACACAAGAAAGTAGCAGACAGTTAGACTATTTTTCGAGTAAAAATAGTACACTAATCAGTTAAGGTACAAAATCAACTTTTAATAAAAAAAAAGTAGTAAATCAATAATAATATAAAATATTTTAAAAATTAAAGAGTGTATCCACATTGTTTATCCTCATCATTACACAATTTATCAATTTTTAGGTTCGTCATCACATCGCATCTTGCCCATGTATTGACATGCATTGAATAGTAATCATGCCATATCACATATGTACACCAACATGCAATGACACCGACACCGGCACGACACATTAGGACCCCTCAAATGATGTATTAAGGAAATACTCAAATTTGAGATCTCAATTACTCAAGCATTATGCATAAAGGTTTTAGGTGGGTACCCCTCCATATCCGAAGTCTCTCGCGATATCTGATTGAAACATAAATGGGAATCTATTTCCCACCCTTAAAATATTTTCTCAGATTGTTTTGGTTTTCACAAAAATGGCTTGCATGGTTCTTAGTTCACAAATTTGCCACATTTTTCACAATATGCCACACTGTATTTCCCTCACGCATATTTGCATATACACCATATATACACTCAAGCTTCGCACATCTGCGTCATCCATGTGTATTCATTTTCTAAGTTCGCATAGCTATTTAATGTTGAACACGTATGACTGGTTCGCTTATTCTCTTTAGTTGTTCATATATTATCGATGTATCCATGCATCTAATTACATATGCTCGTATGAAATACACAGATGCAATTATGCATAACTCCAATAAGAATATAAACAACTTGGATATATTTCTGTACTCCTACTCGAACGCATTAACACATGACTAATATCTATTTTGAGTATCCTTGTGCTTTTTAAAATCCACTTGTTAAAGCCGCTTTTAAAAGTTGATTCTAAAAATGAGTATAATACTAGTGTTTGGTAAATAAATTCTAAAAGATAATTTGATAAGTAGTATAATGTTTGGTAATATGGTATTTTTATTGTAAAAAGATGGGTATATAATGGGAAACGTAGAAAATAAAAAGGAGTTTGGAAATTAATGAAAGGTAAAGCAGAAGCAACTTTTAAAAACATTGCTAAGTCTGCTTCTAAAAGTACCCTTAAAATGCAGAATCAGATTATAAAAAGAATGTGATGTACTATTCACCAGACCCGTAAGGCTACAATTTCCATTTAAAAAAATATAGAAGCAAATAGAAAAAAGCAAAATATCAAATTGGGCCAAGTGCTAAGAAGGATGCATCTTCTCATTTTCATCTCTCGTATTCCCTTCTCAAGTATAATTCTTGAGCTATCACGAAAATTACATTTTCCTTTATATTATATATGGCTTTCTTTAATAACTATCATAAGTTGCACCACATTAGCTGACCTACTTTATTGACCCATGTTCTCTTATTGTTTCGCTCGGTTACCCATGGTGTGTCAATCTTCAAGAGCTTGTTGTGTTGTGCACTATTGATCATTCAAGAGTGTTATAATAACATCGGGGTGCATGGTCAATTATTTCAATTGGCTTCCATTTTCGCAAGTAGGGTTTGAGGCTTTTTGCCAACAACCTTTCCAAGCATTCCTTCACAATCAAAGTTTAAACGCTATGTAAATCAAGTAGCGGAGAAATCAAGTTGGTGTTTAGATTCCACGAAAAACCAACTTTTCGTTTGAAACCTTTGTTTTCAGTTAAAAATAACTGGCATGTATCTTGGGGAGTTAGATAACAGACTATTAAGAGACTTGACCGGAGGAAGAGTTACCCGTCTGGAGAGAACTTCACTAGTCCATCCAATTTAGGCCGCATCTCTTTTCTCCATACCTTTCTTAGTAGAGGTTTAATAAATTTTCAACAAGATTTTTTGTGAAATGGTATAGATGAAGCTAGGTTAGGCCATGGGGGACATGGCACCCTAGCTTTCAAAAACCAGCAATAAATATCTAAGGTCATCCTCATAGCACATGCAATCTTGTGGCCAATTTCCAAATTGCTGAAGTCTAATGTTAGAAACTTCTTCATGTTTTCTTGAATCCAGGTGACTTCTAATACTTCTATTCATGTGTACTATAATTTCATAAGAGGTGTCGACGATATACGCTGGCTAAGCCTTACAAAATTCTCTGTATTGCTGCAGTTCAGCCTTAGCCAAATATTTTCTAGAGTTGTTTAGTGAAAAAAACATAAATTTTAAGAAGCCATAAAATCAATAAGTTCAAGATGAAAATTTCTTGGCTCATTTTTATTTTGAACAATCCTTTAGTGTGACAAGTTATAAGGATATAGTATAAATGCACAAATTTTGTTCACACATCTTTAAAATAATCTAGGGAGCGGTGACAGGATCAAAGCTGGTCAGACAATGGGTAAACGTAATATACAGTGACGTGTTCACTGATCTATTTAATTTTCTTCCATGTTCCAAGGGAAGTCGTTTTGTCATCTTGGTCCACGATTTTCCAGGTGCTCTCATCATTGGGAAATATGGTCTCTGGCAATGATAATTCAGTATACTTGGCTCCGAACCTCCCAAGAAGAAAAAAACAATTTTGGTAGTTTTAAAGCTAATTGATAATTCAGCATACTTCAATCTGTACTTCCCAATGGTCTAATGGATCAGGCTCAGGACTTGCCCCAAGGAGAAAAAAACAGTTTAGATAGTTTTATAGATCCCCTTCTCCTCTACATTAATAGTTCCCTACAAATGTCAATTAGATTGGTTTAGAGGTTTCAATCCAAAATATATCCAAACCAAATATATTTGGATTGGTTTAGGATTGAGTTAAAAATAAATTTGGTTTGGATTTGGATCAAATCCTAAATCTAAAAATTAGGTTTTGGTTTGGTTTGGACTGGTTTGGTTTTTCATTTGGATCAGATCCGATCCATAATATATGATTATCCTTTGATATCATGTCTCTCTCCAACTCTCTCTCTCTCAGTTTGTCAGAAACGTTCCCCCCTTCTCTCTCTCTCTCTTTTGTTGGAGAAAATGAAGTTGCTACAACTAAAGAGAATCTAAATTCATGTGCATGTACTTTTTTTTTTTTTAAATTGAATTTGATTCTCGGTTTCGGGATGAATTTATTTAACTATTTAAAAATTAGAAATAAAAATAATTTTTATTTACAATTTTAAAACAAGTAATTCGTATGTATTTTTATTTATATTATATTGCCTATTTGAGTGTACAAAGAAATCACAAATATTAAAAAAATATATATTAAAGAAACGTATTTTGTATTGAAAATAGAAATTGTTTGAGTTGGTTTGATAATGGTTTGGTTTATAATGGTTTTGGGTTGAGTTTCGATTAGGTTGAAAATATTTTGAGTTTGGCTTGGTTTTGGTTGAAAGGTATTTTGGTTTGGATTTGGATTGAATTATTTGATTATTGGTTTGGTTTGGTTTGGTTTGGGTTGAACCAATTGCCATAGTTCCCTTGGACCACACAATAGGGGGAGCCCAAAGCCCCCAAGGGTCACTGCTCTTGTTTAACCGACAGTATAAAAGAGGTGATTCTCAAGGAAAACAATTGCCAATACAAAGACAGGTAATTCTCAAGTGATATTACACAAACAAAACCCCTAGCCAGTTTACTAACCAGGATATCTTCTCATTTAATGTCCTGTGTCCAGCAAGTTCTGGACAGTATTCCAATCATGTATGGAACCATCATATTGTTGAAGCCTACCTTGTGAAAATAAAAGAAAATTTTTTGGGAGATTTTTATTGTTTGTGATGAGGAGAAAGCCAAAAAGCGGTTGAGGAATCTTTTTTGAGATCTTTTCAAAAGAAAACTTTTTAGGGTATACATTGGAAATGGATTTTATTTTGCCTTGGCACAGGGTACAAGGAAAAACTCATTTGTTATTATCTTCGTAGTTCATCTTTTGGTTAACTATATCGGGAAAAAACTCAAAAAGCTCATCTAATGAGTACACTAAAGGGAGTTTTTTAAGGAACAATTTTCTAAACACTGAAAGTTAAAACATAAAACAAACTTTTTTCTGGATCTAGGAAAATAAGATCCAAAAACCAGAACCATAACCAAGCAAGTCCTAATTGGTTTTCAAGACTTAATATTCGGAGACTCATAGATACTCACTAGAGAACTCACTTTTTTAGGGAAGCTGGTAAATTATAAAGGAGTTCACTTAGATGAGTCTATTCTGAAAAAGTCGAACAAAGAAAAAAAATGACTTCCATTTAAAAAAATAAAATAAAATTCATTTCATAAAAAAATGTTAGCAAATGGTCTTTCTCCGGAAAAGGTAATGTAAATCCTTCCCTCAGAAAAAATTAAATTGGAAACCATTATTTCAAACATCAACCAAAAGGACTTCTATATTTGGATGAAGGATGGTTTACCTCCTTTATTTCTTAGAGTGGGCTCATTTTTTGGGCACCGGAATTTCGTGAGATCTCAAGGGCTCGTCTCCCTTAGTGGTGCTTTTCCTTTCCCAAATAATTTGCATACAATGAAATATAAAAGAAATAATACTCCCAGTGGCAATAATATACTAAATATTACCCCTTAACTAACACCATAGCCAGCTTAACCTCATACTTGGCTATCAAAGCCAGACAGTTCACGTTCAGCTGAATTCCAAAAACATTTTGGACTTTGCACATTCAAGCAATAGGAGCTATTCTAAAACACCATCTGTAGTTAACGTGTACAGAAGGAACCCAACACAAGAAAATTAAAGCGAGATTAAGTGAAGAAACAAGATGGCTAATAAACTCTTTTTCTATTTTTATTTTTTGGGCGGTTGGGGGAGGGTGCGAGGAGAGTGGGATGGGGTGTTTGGGGAAAAGTAAAATGATCAATGAATGTAATATAAGTATATTCTTGCTTATACCTTGAGAATACGCGACATAAAGGAGGTGCCATCAAGCGACAAAGCATTCTCCGTAGCTTCTTTCCTCATGAACTCAACATATGCTGACCTATTTAAGAACAACCAGGAAAGAATAAATTTGGACACTATAAACAGCTTAACAAGCTAAATAGTAAATTATATGTGATTTTATAGACAACTCAAACTTGCAATCAAACAACTCACCCTTTAGGTTGTCCAGTCGCAGCATCTGTAACAATTATTACTTTAAGTACTTCTCCAAACTTGTTGAAGTGTCGAGAAAGACTATCCTTGGTCGCAGCAAAATGAACCTGAAAAAAATATTAATCATGTGAGGAAGAAGCAACAATACTCTTAATTGCATACGAAACGCTAATTCCAGGCTCCAGATATCACACATACATTGCTGACAAAAATTGTCCGAGAATCAACATCTTCTGTAGGCCGACCAGTAGCATATAACCCTGGCCACATAAGAGTTGGCATGAAATTCCATAATCTTACAGAACAAAAATAATGATTCAAATAGATAGGCATCAAAAGAAGACAAGCATTCCAATCTCAAAAAGTTCAGACACAAAATTTATCATCAACTAAAACTTGTCAGAAGTCGTGGAGAAAAACAGACTTGCTAATTTTCCTATTAACTCTAAAAATTTCTGTTTCTGCTCTAACAAGGAAAAAATAAAATATAAAATGCTAAAAAGAATTTCAGTTCTATAATTGCATAGCTTCAATTGTAGTTCATAACTCACCTTGGGTTGCTGGCAGAATCTTCGGAGACTCTTTCTGAATATCAGCAGGAGGTTTTGTCTGTCCATGACAGATAATGAGGAAAAGTAACAAGAAATCCAAAAGAGAAGGTACAAGGTAAAATGAAGAAGAAACAAACGGCAACCTATGATGGTTTACTTACATTTCCATTAGCAACAGACACAGCAGTGGTTCTCTCTTTCATTGACCATGCCCTCGACCTGCTAAGACTTGGCTCAATATTCTGAACTGTTTTTCGATTATCCACTTGTTGGATGTCTCCTGGCTCCTGATAATGAGGTGGTTTCCATGTATTCACGTTTACAGATATGTTCAGTATCTTATTGGAAGAACCCCCCCCAACTGTAGCAGGTCGATCTTGCTCTTTCATTGGTTTCTGCATATTTTGGTCACTGTTTTTAGCCACACTATACTGCACCATCAGTGAGTCCTCACCCTCATTTCCACCAGATGTAGGAGTCCCAGAAGCACCTGTAACTCTCCGGCCAACAATATTGACATGATCATAACCCTCGTTATCAGACGCTGAATCAGAAGCCATACAAGTATCAGTCCCCAACATACCAATATCTCCATGAGATTCTCGGTAGTTTCTTCCCTGGACAAGGCTTGGCCGTGTCTTTGCCGGAATTTCTTTACACGCAGCATAATCCACATCATCAACCACAGGTTCATTAAACTCTGTAAGTTGATCATTGGCATGTGATACATTCGCACTGAGACCAAGCCTGTCGAACACATTTCTAGAGGAACTGCTTTTAGCAACATCCTTGGCAGCTTCTTCAACGGCTCTGATAGCGGTTGACATGGCATTGGGAACATATGCAAGCGACCGAAGCCTACGAGGACCACTTTCAACTGATGAGTCAGCAGCAGATGTTGACACCACTGATCGGATGCGTTTCAATGCAGGCTCTGATGTGGAACTGGATGTCACAGAAGTAGCTAAGGCTTCTTTAAAAGCAAATTGCAACAGCCTTCGAGCTGCACCAATGTTTCCTTGAGCAGATATTTCCCCCTGTCAAAAAGATCACAGAATACCATCAATTGTGCCTGGAAACTGAGATGAAAGACAGATTCTAACACATATCACATCTAAAACCACCACAAAATACGCATCTATAAAAACTGTCCCACAAAATAACACCACTACAGATAGGACACTACGTCCGTGGACTATTAATAAAATGGCCATCGTGTCGCTGCATGCCCAACAGTGTAAATTAAGCATGTGTTCTTTAGCCATATAGCCTGCTATGGCGCACTCTTCAGTCTCAAAACAGAAGGGCTTCTGACCCACATCCGTGGATGAAACATTTCGATTGCATGCCATTTATAAATGAGATATTCTTTCAGATCCAGTTGCTCAAATTGTGTACACATTAGATTCGCTAAACACGCCTAGCTATTTTGACTATTGTTACACTGATTAGGTAAAATAGCCAACAACTGACCGTAGCATAGCTAAGCCTCTCTCTCTCTCTCCCTCCCTCCCTCTACCCACTCTTCTAAACCCCCCCCCCCCCCCGTCCCAAGAAAAAAAAAACAAAAAAACATATTTTATCATTTTTTTTTCTCTTCTCCCCACCTCAATTTTTTTTCTTTTTTCATTTACTTTAATCTGATCAAAATATTCTCAAATCAATCAAAGTGCTCTTTACATTTAGCAATTTTAGGATTTCTTTGAGTCAATAAGAATAGAATATTATTTGTTATGCATTAATTTCATTACGTGAATGTTAATCCATACTTTGTTATCAACATTAATTTTAAATATAACGTGATTATTAATTAGAAAAAACAAAATCAAGAAGCATATAAATATGGAGTTAAGATTATAGCCCATATAAAATAGCTAATCTGATGCATGGAAAAGTTGAAAAGAGAATTTGTAAAATAGAAAAAGTGGCCTTTTTGATGTACATTAGCAAATTTTCCTAGGTAAACTGATGTGAATGCCCTAAAGTAATTTCATTTTCATTTGTTGACTTGCTAAGGCATCATTAGGCTTTTGGTCGTACAGGGTTCGCCCCCTTAAGCCGTTGCTTTTTTCTACAACACATTTATCTTTCAAAAAAAAAAAAAACATTACTTCATTTTCATGGAAGATGTAATTGAAGCATTAAGGCTTCTTATTTCACCATGTTTATACTCTGACACTCATCTCAAGTGAACCTTTGTTTCCCAGAATTTAAAATTCCTATTTCTCTTCTGAGTTAAATGATTTGAGAGAAAAAAATATGGAACGTTTTAGAAAACTAACGGTCCTGTATCATTTTTGTTAAAAAATATGACTTCTAAGAACAAGGAAAAGCAACTTGTTTGTTCCAGAAACAATCATCGCAAATTTTGGGGCATAACATGATGCTATTTCCTACAGTGGCTTTCCAATTGGAATCAAAAAATGGTTTTCCAATAAATATTACAACTTACAAAAACCAAAAAAAAAAAACCTTTCCTAGAAGAAAATGAAAAGGAATATAGGGTGTTGGTCACTTTCATCAGGTGTACATATTTGAAGAAATTTAACGTCATTCATAAAAAGAAAAGGATCCTTCTAACAAATTACGCCACTTCAACTGCCTCATTTCAGGAAACAAAACATATAAGCTTAAGACTAAATAAGTAAGAGAAGAATGGGGGAGGAAGTTTAGGGAAGAATCCAAACCTTGGTCTCTGGTAGTTCCTCAGGCCTATTTCTCTTTCTCTGAGCTACTTTTTGAGAAGTTGATCGTATTCCACGACTGACTTTGTCATGAGATTTTTCATCCAGGTGAACCTTGTCAGTAACAGTGCTTCTGAAAGGGGCTGGTGCTTCTTCATCTCTTACTAGACTTCTCCACTCCCTATTGTGCCGGTTTCGAGGCAGCTTTCCCGATTTCAATTTATCAGAGTCAGAATTCAACTGGGAAGAAATTCTTGTTACAACCTTATCCTCTGATGAGGAATTTATCTGGGGAGTTTCATCAGGCTGAGAATCACGAGACTCCACATACAGATGAAGGCTTGATCCCAAATGATCCCACAACCTGTAGCAAACAGCAATGTCATTAAGCATCAGAACTAATTCGCAATTAATTCATAATATTCGTGAATAGACATTAAAAAACTACCAAGATACAAAAGAGTCACTGTCATCGCCCAAGAAGACATTCAACTCATTCCTCGCTTCAGCTTTGCTCCGGCCATTTTTAAGCAAAACAATCACATATTCCTGCAAACACAAATTGATAGGTTACAATTTTTGTGACATCAAATAGAAGTAGAAGTGCCAAGCTATAACATGCTATATCTAAAACAACACAGATATCTGGTCTCTAACACAGAAGGTAAAATCTAGTAACTTTTTGCAGGCTTGCAAAACAATCATATAACATATATGAAACCGGGCTCAACTTGTTGAAGCCTATACGTGAAGCATAGGTGCAGAAACAAATGTGGTGCCGAGCTTTAACCAGCTTTACATAAGTGCGACGACATACCATGTCCCAGATGATGAAGCTAAAATATAGCCATTTCTTCCAAACGATGAAAATCAATCGTATATTAAGGACAAAAAGCAAAATAAGTATGGATAATCTAATTAGAACCTACATCGGTAGTTCTTTTTTTTAAAGGAAAAACTTTTAGGTCACATCGGATCATTGGTTAAAATAAGCAAACCCATTGTAATCAAAGTTGAGTGAAAATTGGATGTAATTGGACCACATTTCCATCTTCCAGCTTAACAACTAGCAGATTTTGAATATACAGTAGGTTTAATTAATTTAATCAAGTCGTCCTCAAAGCACTAAGTGGCCGATAGCCTTTCCACGACTCAAGACTTACAGCAGGAGTTGAAAATTGGAAAAAGTGTGTCTTTGTTATCTGGAGAGCTTGAACCCCCATTAAGGCATCATATTTAGCATTCCAAGAGACTGGTAACCTCATCTTATCCTTCCAGCAAAATTATAGACTCTATCGAGCAAACCATGAAGTAATCCCTTTGGCTAAGGGCATATTCACATTAGGGCTAGGGGAAGAGTGCCCTCCGGATCGGGCCAAAATATATCATGGTTGTCAAAATCGTACGGTACATCCTGTTCCGGACCGTTGGCACTCCGTGCGAATTGAAGGTGTGTCTCGAAGTCGGCCAGATCTCGGTTGCAACAGTGGAGTACCGTATGAGACGGATCTGGTTTTGTATCGGGAGCATCTCTAC